>OX457045.1:33420872-33643124 GCA_949752735.1 Lumbricus terrestris | reverse complement strand
GGTCAGCGCGGTCACTAGGTCACCTCTTTGTCCCCCGAGTCAGGACTGCCATGGCTCAATCCAGATCATTTGCCTGCATTGGTTCCTCCCTATGGAATGGGCTTCCCCATCAGTTCGCTCTGCCATCCTATCTGGTAGTGTATCCTCGTCTTTCTCCCATCTAAAAACTTGCCTTTTTTCTCGGAGTTGAACGCATTGGGGGCGCGTCTGAAAGGCGCTTGCTGAGAGAAGCGCTTTACAAATGGTCAGATAAGATACGATAAAATAGAGGCGCTATATCATCCCATGCATCATTGCGCACACACACACACTTGACCTAGCTATTGGTTCCACGCTCTACATCTAATCTGGCTCAATCATCTCGATCATCTGCCTCAGTTGGTCCTTCTTCCCTTACACTTCTGTCTGTCTAGCATCCTCTCTCTTCTTCCTTCTCTCTTCTCAAAACCTGCTTCATCTTCTCACAGAGGCCTTGTGAGCGCTTCTGAACTGTTCACCCAACCAGAGGCGCTTTAAAAATGCTTAAATACAACACAATGCAATACAGTACAATACAATGTGTAGGTCCTATACGTTCATGACACATGGGTCTAGAAAAGAGATGCGTAGGCCTACAATGCAATACGCACATAGTATATAAACATAATAATTATACTCTTTGAGTTAGAGGAATAACGGATGTGTCGAGATCTTGCTCATTGCTCAGTTATTTTGGTCTGGCTCCGAGGTATCTTTCTGATCTAATTCTTCGACCAGATCTCTGTCACTTCGATACGTCCCCCTAACTTCTACCCTCTCACCGGTTTGACCTCTTTGCTTCCCCTCATCAGGACTGCAATGGCTCAATCCGGATTCAATGCCTGCACAGCTCCCTCCATATATATAGAATAAATTTCTCGCACTTAATATTATTTGCCCACCATCCTTCTGCAGCGTTGCTTCGACTTTCATCTCTCAACTCAAATCTTTCCTTTTATTTCGGGGAATGAGGTGGTGGGGTTTTGGGAGGTGGTGGGAGGAGGGAGTCTCTCGCACTGGGATAGCTTCTGAAAGGCTCATAATGTTGTTAGAAGGGCTTTATAGACGTGACCAAATACAATTAATTTTAATGAAATGCAATGAAAAGAACTTTTATAGATCATGTCTTGCAAGACAGCAAATCTCATCAATGCTACAAACCAAGTGGGGTGAGGCGGGGGTTGGAAGGGTAATGGTAAACGCTCTAACACGAGGAGCGCATGGATGCGGGATCATTTCCGCTTCCATCCAAAAAGCTCCACTCATCCATCCACTCGCCAAATGGTGTTGATAAACGAGAAGTAGGACGTGATGAGCGCCTTGCTTGGCTGCCGACGACAGTTGAATTCGATTCCTGTAATAACCTCTGATGATCATCATTTCATTACTGATTGTAATCATACTGGGTTGTGTTAGTTTGAAAAATTAAGCGAGGTTCATCATTGTTATTGTTGCTATTATTGTTATTATTGTCATTATTATTATTATCATCGTCATTTATCATCATCATCATCATCATCATCATCATCATCATCATCATCATCATCATCATCATCATCGTCATCGTCATCGTCATCGTCATCGTCATCGTCATCGTCATCACAATCATCGTCATCACTCTGCATGCTAAAAAGTGCAGTTAAAGTTTTCTTGATCATGTGCCCGGCAGCATTGTGCCCAGCTTCTGCAGTTATTTGGTTCCTTCAGTTTTTCTTTGGTCTACCTCTCTTATCGCTTACCCCAGGACTCAGCCCTTGCTCCTCTTTTATTTATCTGGTATAGCCCGGGTCTGGCGGGGTCCTTGGTCCGTTGAGTGCCCTATCCGGTATACTGAGTCCCTTCATCATAGTTCTCCATAATAATTATGTGCACTTCTCTTCCTCTGCCAGTCCGTGATTTAAGATTAATTCTTGATTCTATTCTCTCTCTGCCTGATCAATGAATAGTGTTTCTCGTTCCTCTTTCTTCCATATACGCTAACTCCATGGCATCGGAGTCCATGCAGCCATCCGCCCATTCGCATCTTCTCGTACCAATGTGCACGGCTCTGACGTCTCTGATGGTCCATGCTTTGTCTGCAGCTGTCTGTGGGTTGGCTGTGGGAATGCGTTCTACAATGGTCTCGCCCACTACAAATATATCTCAGCTTCAAGTCATACTCATAAACGCTGCTGTCTGTCTCATAAGATGGGGAGGGCATTACGAGGCTCGATCATGTCTCTTCTTTCATCCGTGACTCCCTTCACTGGCTCCCAATCCACCAATGCATACAATTCAGCGTGTGCGCCGTCATGCGAAACTGTCTTGCTGACTTTGATCCACAAAGATCTCATGGTCTATTCACTCTATTGCACTCCTGTAATTATCTTCCCTGCCATGCAGTCGTTCCTCCATCGACCAGTTCGTGGTAACTTGGACACTTAAGTTGGTTGTCCCATAGATGCATCGTCCTGTGGCATAGTCCTGTGGCATAGTCCTGTGGCATAGTCCTGTGACATAGTCCTGTGGCATAGTCCTGTGGCATAGTCCTGTGGCGTAGCCCTGTGGCATAGTCCTGTGGCATAGTCCTGTGGCATAGTCCTGTGGCATAGTCCTGTGACATAGTCCTGTGGCATAGTCCTGTGGCATAGTCCTGTGGCGTAGCCCTGTGGCATAGTCCTGTGGCATAGTCCTGTGGCATAGTCCTGTGGCATAGTCCCGTGGCATAGTCCTGTAGCATAGTCTCGGAGTTTCGCCATTGTGTGTTCCTTCTGCATCGGTTCCTCAGGGTTGACCCACTTTCTCTTTCTTCTGACCAGTTTCTCAGGCGTATGAGTCAGAGGGGACAGAGTTGTTGTTGTTATTGTTGTTGCTGTTGTTGCTGTTGTTGCTATTGTTGTTGTTATTGTTGTTGTTGTTATTGTTATTGTTGTTGTTGTTGCTGCTGCTGTGAAGGATGGTTTAGGGCTTTGAGATCGATGCCTTATGAGTTCCTGATGCTCACGTGACCTCTGCTTATAACTTATAAGTTCTAGAACATGCACAAGGTGCTAAAGACGAATGGCTAAAGGCGTGAGTGGTCTCTCTCTGCCTGTCTCTGTGTGTGTCTCTCTATACTCTGTCTCCATCTTTCTGTCTGTCTGTCTCTTTCTGTTTCTATCTCTGTGTCTTGTCTCTGCCTGTTTTCTTCAACCTAAAATAACGCTGCATGTCGCAAAAAGTATTTGTGCACAGAGGCAACAAGAGGCACCATTACTTCCGTTACTTTTACTCTGTCTTGTCTGTCTGTCTGTCTGTCTGTCTGTCTGTCTATTTGTCTCTGTCGTTGTGTCCATCACATCACATCACAACTTATTTTCACATCACAACTTATTTCAACCATCCAGTCCATCATTGTCTTCCCCGATCCTCAATGCTGATAACGACGGATAAAGAGCATGGGCAGAGGAGCATGCGCAATCATCGTATAGCAATCGGTATAATCAGTGTGTATCATCGGTGGGTATCATCGGTGGGTATCATACACTGGAGTCGAGATAATGAAGTCATTTATTTGCTGCTGATATCTACGCAGTATGAGTGGTTCTGAGGGATCGAGTACTGTTGTCGGCTAGCTCCATCAATCTGAATTCTGGAATACAGTGCCACGAACAAAAGGCAAGGAAAATCAAAGCAGAGATCGTAGGCGTAAGACATAAGTTTAAAAAGTCATTGTGCCTCTGGGCTTTTGCCTCTGTGCTCACACATTTTTTTGCGACATGCACGGAAGCGTTATTTTAGGTTGAAGGAGTTAAAAACAGCGACAATGATTAGCAACGTTGGTGTATAATTATAAAGTAGAATCTTGTCTACTCAGCTCTCAGATCAGTTTTGAAAATTGGCGAACAGAAACGGGAGATGAAGGGGGAATAAGTTGCATCGACTGATTGGAATTAGGAGGTCTGATGGTTTGTTTAGAGCGTTTTTCCAGCCTATACCCGGCTACCTTCTAGGATGACTGTCTCAGCGATAGAAACTGTCTCGGTTTTGTTTATCTCACTGTTTAAACTTTCTGACTGTCTCAAATATATATATCAAAGCAACTTTATCTTTCAGCTGTCTACGCGACGATATTATTTTAACATTTCAACCAAATCTGTAGGCCCACATCACTTAGCAAAATAATACATAATAAGCTGAAAGAGTCGCAAATGGCAGGCCCACGCACACACGTGGAACCAACCAACGGATCCACGTCGAAATTATGCGTTGGCGAAACTCCGATTGGCTCCAAAACTTGTTCTGGTTAGAAGAGTCAGAATGCGATGCTCAGAGCGCCGGCTGCAGTGGTCTTCCAAATCGACGATGGATGCTCTTGCTGCTGCTGCTGCTGCTGATAGTGCTGCCGGTGATGCGGCTGCTGCTGCTGCTGAAGCCGCCATCTCTGTTGTTTCTGCAGCTGACTCGGCCGACGGTTCTTAGCCGAGCCTTATACGATTGAGGCATTCGCAGCCGGCAGTAGCTGATCCACCTCCATGCTGAGCAACACGGACTTCTTTTCCACCACTCCCTCCCTCCTTCCATGCCTCCGCCCTCCTCCTACTCCATCCCTCATTCTCTCCTCCTTTCACACCTCCTCCAGATCCTCCTCCGTTTCTTCTTTGCACTTTTCATCCTCCATCTTGGTCTCCACTCCCACATCATTCCTTTCCCCTCCTTCCTCCTCCTTCCTTCCATTCTCCTTTATTCCTTCATTCATGCCCGAAGCTACTGCTTCCCCTCCTCTCCTAGTTATCCGTAGCTTGGCACTGCCATGCGTGCATTCCGCTTTTTGGAATTCCGAGCTTGGGCAACGAGGCTGCATGAGAAATCGAAAGTTTTTAAGAGGCGAGTTATTTAATGGACGTTTGCCTACTAGACTTCCTTTCAGCGACGCCTGTTTTTAAAAGACGCAAGCACCAAGCACCTGTTTGGCCATTACTCACTTCAAAAACAATGTTGAAACGATGAGTCGTGCTCAAAAAATGTTGCTCGGCAACTTAACAGAGGAGATTAAGATGATGTGTATAGGGTAGAATCTGCGAAGATGCAGCGCTCGTGAATGATCATTTGGTGCATGGCATGGATATGGTTGGCTTTTGAGCGTGACCTTTTTGGAGTTTGGACTTAGAAATATTAATGCGAGTACAGCTTCCTGGGCTTCAGGTCTATTGTGACAAAGATAATGACAGATGAACTCAAGTACCCGCATGGAGACACGTTTCAGAAGAACATTTGGCACAACATAACAACAACAACAACAACAACAATTTCTGTTGCAAATTTTACAGCTTAGAGAGGCTAGGTCGGTGAAACATGCGTTGTTATTGCGACGCATTTTGTGCTCAGCGCAGCACATGTAGTTTGAGTAGGCGATGCAGTTGGTTGGATGTACTGAGCTTAAAAGAAACGCAGTAATCAATTGATTTTAAACAGGGCTGTTTTTAAGGAATTTTTTGAACTGCACAACTTCTTTCCTTTCCAATCATCCATGGCAAATTACTTCCAATCGGAGGACAATAGCCTTTTTTACTAGTTTTAACTGTACAGCAATTCTTCTACAACTGCACAAATCCATTTAGAACTGTACATTTTGTGTACAACTGCACATTTAAAAAGTCCTGATTTTCAACGCTCACCACTTCCCTCAGTGATAACTTCTCCTCCCTATGTTTGAATGGGGGAAGGGCATATCTTGACTGGTACAATTATGTAGTGGCCGACTAATTTACCTCATTATAGATATCGTTTTCAAACACAGTGTTGGGGAAATGCTATGCTGTGATACAGTTGGTGAATATATCCATACCATGTATAACTGATTTTATAAGTCGGTGTTGTAGGCTACTCCGATTGAAGGTCCAGGTTCATGAGCTTCCTCTGAATCTGATTATCCTACATAAATATATTATCACTTAATTGTTTCTCTGCCACACAGATTTACTTAACGTGCGCCTATTTATTCCTCCGTGGATAGTTGGTAATTGCTTGGATAAATAAATGCGTGCTTCAAGAGCTTGCGCCGCGTGTATACTGGGACGATATTCTTCAATTAGCGAAGCCATTAAATGGCGTGAGAGTGAGAAGAGGTCGATGCTGGTCTCTGCTTCCTTTCCTCCTCTATAAACCTAGTCTATACTTGCATCGGTATAACACCAGACATCGTTGCATCGAGTAACACCAGACATCGTTATTCACTCAGCCATAATTGCAGGTCACTTAGAGATAACACGAGTACTGGCCTACCATTAATTTGCGTCTGCTTTTACACGTTCCTCTGTCTAGCCGTGTCTATGTCATAGTCAGTTCTTTCCTGTGTCTTTATCCGTGTCTCCATAATTATTGCTTTCTGTGTGCCAATCCCTGACGCTCTTTCCTGGGCTGTAGTACGTTCTCTACGAGAGCAATTTAAGAAAGTTAACAGGAGCAGATGTTCTTATATACAGCTCTTGACTGTAATTCTTGGGGATCGTATTGAATTTATGTAGGGGAAGTAGGGGCAAGACGGACCCCGTAACGGATTTTTGGTTTTGAGACACCATAAACGTGCTTGACGGGCACAAATTTTTTGGCCACTCGCAGCTCATACAGTACCATAGCTAAGGGCAACACAAATTTAATTGCATCCCTTTTTGATAATAAGATTTTTAAAATTTAAAAATGTAGTCGTAATGGTCCGTCTTGCCCCCACTATGGGGGCAAGATGGACCAATCTAATAAATCATGCTCCACGCATGTCTTTCATCATAGCATGTTCTGATCACATGCAGAATACTATTTTATGCATAAATGTGATCGTCTATAATGTAAAACAGTGAGAATAACACAGAAGTTACATTGGACTAGATTTTTCAATTTTAGGTGATTTTAGTGGTCCATCTTGCCCCCATGGTGGAACAAGGTAGACCACTGCAATCATGACTTTCGCGTTAATTGTCATTATTATTGTATCCAACAATTATTGTTATAGTAATAATAACATAATAATTAATTAACATGTGAAATCGGAGGAAAAAATTCGAGCCATAGGAAAAATTCACACAAACGGGGCAAGATGGATCACAAGATCCGTCTTGCCCCGTCGGTGACTGATCCAACTCGCCCCCATGCGTAAGGTATAAACTTTTCACCAATTAAAAATTTGATCTACTGGGTATCCTGCCAATACCGAATTCGTTAATACGGCAGAAAAGGGTGTTTAACCAAATATACTTGCATCAAAAGCCTGTGACAATGTGCAATTGAATACTTAGCAAAAAAACTGTTTCTTGAAAATAGGATCGAACAGGTCGAAAATCAACTTTTCATCATAAAAAACGAAAAAATGTCGTTTCGGTCGCTTATTTTGGTCTAATCACCAAAGCTCCAACAGTGTTACAATAATTAAAGTTCATTCGATAGGTGGCGACATCATATATACCTTATATTGACGGGATCCATCATGCCCCAAGGGTCCATCTCGCCCCTACTTCCCCTAAACCGATAAAAAAAAGCATTTCCCCAAAGCTCCTATAGATTGAATTCGATTCAATTGCAACAGTGTTTAAGCGGCGTCTGCAGTTCTGCTGAAAGGCTTCCTACTTCGGGTATCCTTGAGTTACATTTTGTGCTGTTGCAATTACCGAATGTGGCAAACAAGACTGACATCAAATGGGGAGCTTACTGGCAGAATGTCGAATACAGGCACGAACATAGGCTACTTGTAGGAACGAATGGTTCCTCAAAATGGTCATCCGGGGAACGAGGACAGTGTTGAATAAACTAGAACAATTCAAAGCAGGGCTGTTTTTAAGGAATTTTTAGAACTGCACAACCCCTTCTTTCCCTTCCCATCCTCCAAGGTAAAATACTTCCAATAGGACGACAATGACCTTTTTGCCAGTATTAACTGCACAGAACTTGTGACAGAAGTGCTTCTTCAACTGCAAAAATTCATTTAGAACTGCACATTTTGTGTACAACTGCACGTTAAAAGAAGCCCTGATCCAAAGGCGGTTAAATGTCTAAGATGACATAGCATGCAAACAAATAATAGGTTGTAAGGTTTTAAACAAGAATTTAAGAGCCTTAGCTTTGACAAAATTTATTAGATAATCACGTTTTCTGCTCAGAATTTCTGGTTTGGCTCAAACCAATGTTCCAACCCTTACTGTTCATCAGTCTGGTAAGAAACCTGGTAAGAAACCTGACAACTAACCTGGTAAAAACCTGGTAAGGAACCCGATAAGGAACCTGACAAGGAACCTGCATGATAAGGAACCTGACAAGGAACCTGGTAAGGAACATATGCTGCAGTGGGACTTGTCAATCTCCAAGCGAGGTACAGCCTAAATTTAGGAGCAAAGTTTGGATGGTCTGCTTGCGATCGGAGCTTACTGAGGAAGATGTTAACTGAATTTTGTTTATTTTGCCCGAGATGTTTGTGATTGGTGTGTAAGAGTAAGACCTGTTGCTGTGGTTTGGTGGGGCAAAGGCAATTCGTGCATAGTAAGAAGGATGTTTGTGTTTGTGTTTGTGCAGCATGAGGAAGAGGTGATCGTTCTAAACAAGAGGATCTACCAAATCCAAACCGATCTCGGTCTGGCTCAGACACAGTTCGTGGAAGCTTCCGCCAAACTAGATGCTACTCAGAAGCAACTGGCAGCTGTGAGTAGACGAAGCACCATCCTCATCATCATAATCATCATCTAGTCACATCATCATCATCATCATCATCATCATCATCATCATCATCATCATCATCATCATCGTCATCATCATCATCATCGTCATCGTCATCATCATCATCATCGTCATCATCATCATCATCGTCGTCATCATCATCATCATCATCATCATCATCATCATCATCATCATCATCATCATCATCATCATCAGCATCATCATCACCACCACCAGCACCGACACCAATTGTTATTAAGTTACTAAGTCGTTATACTAAAGTTAATATAGTTGCTAAGTTGTTACTAAGCAATAGTTAGTTGCCACTAGGCCGTTGTCAAGCAACTATAGTTAGACCTATTAAGCTGCCTCCATGCGCATGTTGCCGTAATAAAGACATTAATTTTTGTCCCGATTCAACTTACTTGCTTAAGATCTTTATGTTCCAGTAACCAACATTTCTCTCACGTTTTAATGCAGCACATCCGTATATTCATTCCTTCTACCCCCAATATTGACAACCTTGTTGTGTTCTTGGCTAATTCTTCGGAGAGGAGGTTTTAATGAGAATCGCTTTGTGTCTGATTGGAAGTTTCCATAAAGGAACGTATTTCGCTTAGGGCAATGATTGAGAAGCCACGACTCACGTCATGGTTTTCTTCATTTGATGTTAGCATTTTGTTCGATCCCATTTCAATCATCTTAATGATTATTAGGTCATACAAACATATCTACGCAGTGTTATCATAATCGCATGCATGATTTAAGTTATGCTCTTGGTGTCAAGTCCTAGAATAGTTCGAAAATAAATCACAGATTGAGAGAGAGAGAGAGAGAGAGAGAGAGAGAGAGAGAGAGAGAGAGAGAGAGAGAGAGAGAGAGAGAGAGAGAGAGAGAAAGAGAGAGAGAGAGAGAGAGAGAGAGAGAGAGAAAGGAAGAGAGAGAGTGAGAATATCTGGTTGCTATGGCAACTTCAGTCTTTGGCTCCGTTGCTTCCTTCCCTCCTTTCCATCTGGCTTAGCCTCTGAGCCAAGGACCACTGATGTAGAAATGGATAAGCGTGTTTTAGCTCAACCACCTGGTACCAAATTGTTTATAATAAGCATGAAAAGCCTGCTGCCTACCGCAGCGTTCGTTCTGTGGTTTTGCGAAGGTAGACTACGCCTAAGTACTACTCTTTCATGTGTTGGCTTATCTATACACTGTATGTATGCGTAGATTTTAGTATGTAGCAGCACTTGAGTTCTTTTACATGGTTGGCTTAGCTAGAAACGAGGTTATTATAATTATAGTTATTGGATATTAGTTATACGTAGGAAGGAAGCACTAAGCAGAACAATATTCCTAAGAAATGTTGCAGCCTCAATAGAGAAAGCAATGTAATACGCATGTACGTTCGTACGTGCGTACGTATCATCGACTAATGCGTCGATGATATTGTTTACAGAACATGTCATGCATGTAAACAACCATGTATGCATCATGTATCAGTGGCGTAGACAAGGTTTTTTTCGGGTTTAACCCCCCCATTGGCCTAGGAAAAAAGTTTTGTTAAAGGTTATTAATACACTTAAATAAGAAAAACAAAACAATTGCTTGAAGTAACAATCGTTTTTCTTACTTTATTGCCTTTGTTACTTTACTCCTTTTTGTGTCAGAAAGGGCATCCGACCAGGCAAACCTCCCATCATAAATTCCTGCCTACGCCACTATCATGTATGCATGTGTGCAGCCCGCTTGTCCTGGTTTTCCAAAGGTGCTACACAATCATCGAAAGCTAGCTTATATCAATGCATGTATGCACTCATACATTACATGCAAACATATTATAGGCTATGCATACATACACAAACATGCGTAGGCCTACAACAAAATATTATATTCATTCATGTATAAAATAAATGTACTATTTTGCACATCGATATCTCTGCATTCATGCCTAATACATACACACACATACATACATACATACATACATACATACATACATACATACATACATACATACATACATACATACATACATACATACATACATACATACATACATACATACATACATACATACATACATACATACATACATACATACATACATACATACATACATACATACATACATACATACATACATACATACATATACATACATAATACATACAAACATAATACATAATACATAATACATGCATACATACATACATACATACATACATACATACATACATACATACATACATACATACATACATACATACATACATACATACATACATACATGCATGCATGCATGCATACATACATACGTACATACATACATACATACATACATGCGTGCATACATGTATGTATTCATGCAGTGCCTAAAGTGTAGAAAAAGAAGTGCCTATGCTGGCCTAATAAGTGGTAGGACGGTGTTGAGAATCAGATAAGAAATTAAGTGCCTAGACGCCGTCCGTGACCGTCCAGTCACACTTTAAACCCCCGTAACATATACACACATAATTATATGTACAATTGTGCATATGTATGAACGCATAGACCGCATAGTATGCACTTGTATGCAAGCATTTGTGCATCTTGTAATGTAAGTCTGATAGGAGGTAGGCATACGAGGTTTAGATCATATTAGGCATTGAGTGAATTCGTGAGAAAGCAATGATCTGTTGCTGTAATTATTCTGGTTGCATTGATAATACATACATACATACATACATACACATTGCCTATATGTATGTATGTATGTATGTATGTATGTATGTATGTATGTATGTATGTATGTATGTATGTATGTATGTATGTATGTATGTATGTATGTATGTATGTATGTATGTATGTATGTATTTATGTATGTATGTATGTATGTATGTATGTATGTATGTATGTATGTATGTATGTATGTATGTATGTATGTATGTATGTATGTATGTATGTATGTATGTATGTATGTATGTATGTATGTATGTATGTATGTATGTATGTATGTATGTATGTATTATCAATGCATTATTCACGAGATGCGATTTGCTGCCTGATGCTTCTTGATTGTAATTCATCCTCGCTTATAACCTTTCTTCATCTTCAGTATAGTTGCTGAGACTGGTGCAGGGATGGAGGAGATGCCATGATACTGCGATAGGTTAGAGAAGCTGCAGAAGGAGCCAAAATCAGCCGATGAGATTCCACGAGAGATGCGGCTGCTGCAGCAGATGCATGGAGAGATGGAAGAGATGGAAGAGATGGAAGAGATGGAAGAGATGGAGAGATGGAAGAGATGGAGAGAGTTATCGTGGAAGGGAAGAGGGAAGGATAAATGAATGAACGGAGGGGAAGGAAGGGATGGAGGAGATAGGAGGATGGGCGAGGAGGATAAGATGGAGGGGTGGATGAATAAGGGAGGGAGATGTTTTTGCATGGAAATAGCTACGTGGACTCCTTCCATGCTGCACAGCTGTTTGTTTTTCGATCATCTATCTTTAGTCGCTGCTCCCTATATGTTTATGGATGTCCAGCTGTGTCTCTGCTTGTCTGTCCATACGTCTCGCTTTCTCTCTGTGTTTGTGTGGGTTCTTCTGCCTCTGCTTGTCTCACTGTACATGTATGTCTGTCGGTCTCTGTATTTATTTGTCTCACTCTGTGTCCGTCTAGTTGTCTTTCTATGTCTGTCTGTCTGTCTGTCTGTCTCTCTGTCTCTCTGTCTGTCTGTCTGTCTTCTTCTCTGTCGTTCATCCACACTTTTCTTACTTATACTTTATCATTTCGCATCTCTTTCTATTATAAGCCTACTGATCCGTCTCAAATCAACATTTCCCCATTTTCTCTTTCTAATTATTCTCCTATCCAATTATTGTATGGACTCCTTCTTGTCTTCAGACTCTGTCTATGCCCGATTGGAACCGCAACCAGAATATTCTCTTCCTTCTCTATTTACTCCACTCCTCCCCTACTCCTATTCCTCTTCTTCCTCCTCTTCCTCCTCCTCTTCCTCCTTCTCTTCCTCCTTCTCTTCCTCCTCCTCCTCCCCTCATTTGCCTCCTCTTCCTTCTCAATCTCCTTCTCTTTCTCCTCCTCCTCCTCCTCCTCCTGCTTCTCTTCTTCTTCTTCTTCCTCCTCCTCCTCCCCATCCCCCTCTCCTCTCGCCCTAGTCCTCCCTCTCACTCCGCACCTTTTCCTCCGTTTGCTTATTTCTTTCCTCTTCACTGTTTACTCGCGCTCTTCTGACGTCAGATGCATGCCACCGATGGCGCCAAATGTGGAATGATCTCTGTGGAGCGCCGTCGTATGACTCATCTAGACCGAGACCTAGAGCCCTAAGTGAACCTGAGACCATGTGTATTATGCTTCATGACTGTGAAGCCTTAGGCAGGCCTAGAATCGTGCATGGCTCTGCGATTTGGCTGAGAAAACAAGATAGAGCATACATACAATCAGAAGAAATGCTCTCAGCCTGTCTGGAGTGCATCTCTTTTAATAAACGGACGTCATTGTCTGCAACAACAATTAGCTTTTGTGGAAAAATAAGCAAGCGCAAAAGCATCGTGCAGATTTACTCAGGGAAAAGAAGAAGAGCCTTAATTAGTTCAGGTCCTGCGTTATAAGTATTTAAATAAAGGATGAGGTTGGGACAGCTGGTGGTGGCAGAGACGTTGCTAGGAAATAATGGAAGTGGGTATCTCCGCTTTTTATCTTAAAGGTAAACATTTGGTGTCTAGCTTGGAGTTGAGCCTAAAAAAATAAAGGTAAACATTTGGTGTCTATAGCTTGGAGAGTTGAGCATAAAAAACCGGGGGCGAACTGGCTGTCTGGGAATGAGATGGTAGGCCTAAGGCATGCGCCCGAGCGTGAAGTGCGATAAATTAAAAATCTAGGATTTGGAAGTAGGACGTTGTTATAAGGCTTGTAATAATAATAATATTATTAGTAATATTATTATTATTTTTAAGTCCCTGAGGGCTCATGTTTCCTTTGGGCAATAAAAAAATAACAACAACAACAACAACAAAAACAACAAAAACAACAACAACAATAATAATAATAATAACAACAATAATAATGATAATAAAAATAATGACAGTAATAATAATAATAGCAACAATAACAACAATATAAACAAAAATTCTAGACGTTACATGTCTATCGCAATAGGTAAATTTATAGTCTGCTAGTATCGTAATCGTAATCGTAATCGTAATCTCGAAACTTCTACAGCGCCCACAAAAGCCAAGTCGCGGGAACCAGCTTATTCACAGGCGCTCAATCAAAACAAAATCGATAGGCAGCGGGTCAAGTCCGGAGAGTCAGGCAGGCAGATAGATGGACGGCTAAGGTGGGTGATGTTTAGAGTTGAAGTGGCGGGGGATGTAAGGAGAAGAAGAATCAGGATAGGATTTTTGAAAGAGCAATGTTTTCAGTTTTGAGTGAAAGACCTGTGGGGAGATAGCGAGAGGTGGAGTTTTGGTGAGTTCGTATGATGGGTCGGAAGTTTGCCGAAGTGCTGGCGGAAGTTTGTTCCAGAGAGGTGGAACGGCAATGGCTATGGAGCGGTTTGCGAATTTCAGTGATGAAGTGATGGGAGGGCGAAGCAGTGTAATGGAGGATGAGGAGCGTGTTGAACGAGGTGGCTGGATGGTGAACAACTGACGAAGGTAGAACGGCTGGGATGATTGAAGTGTATTGTAAGTGAGTGAGAGGACTTTGTATTCGATGCGTTCAGGTATTTTGAGCCAGTGAAGTGATTTCAGGACAGGAGTGATGTGGTGACGTTTGGGGGTTTTCGTCACTGCACGGGCGAGGGCATTCTGGATAGCTTGGAGGCGGTTAATTTGGGTTATATCAATGTTTAGGAAGAGAGAGTTGCAGTAATCAAGTTTCGCATGAACTATGGATGTGGCTATTGTGGATGCAGTTTTAAAGTCAAGCATAGGTCGGATTCTGCGGAGATCTCGTATGTGCATGAAACAAGTGCGGGAAAGTTGGGTTATGTGGTCGGAGAAGCTAAGATGCTGGTCAAAGATTACACCTAGGTTTCGGACAGGAGAATTTGCGGAGAAAGTGTGGTTGGAAGAAGAGTCATTGTTGAAGGAAATAGAGGGATCAGGAATTTTCTTGAGTTGCTCTCTGAGGCCAATTAGTATAAATTCTGTCTTGGAGGGGTTAAGGCAGAGGAGATTTGAGGTCATCCAAGAGGTGATTTGGGTGACCACAGAGAGAAGATTATTTATGGAGTCAGAGAAGCTGCTTGGAGAGAAAGAGATGAATAATTGGGTGTCGTCAGCATATAAATGATGGTCGACTGTGGATGCTTTTATGAGTGAACTGAGTGGAGTGGTGTAGAGGATGAACAAGAGGGGCCCGAGGACAGAACCTTGCGGAACACCACAGGTGAGAGGGCGTGATTGAGATGATGTTTCAAGTGTTTTGACTGAGAAAGTGCGTGATGAGAGATAAGACTGAATCCAAAGGAGAGCAGTGTCGGTAAAGCCAAAGCAGGAAGACAGTCTTTGGAGTAGTATGTTATGGTCGATGGTGTCAAAGGCTGCAGAGACATCAAGGAGGCAAAGGCAGGAGACTTGTTGATGAGAGATGGCAGAGACAAGTTTATTGTAGAGTGAAGTGAGAAGTGTTTCGGTGGAGTGCTTTTTAGTAAAGCCGGACTGGTTTGGGTTAAGGAGTGAATTTGAAGTCAAGTAGTCATTGATGCGAGAGAGTACGACACGTTCTGTTAGTTTAGAGATGAATGAGAGGTTGGAAACAGGTCGATAATTAGAAAGGATTTCCTTATCAAGTGATGGTTTTTTTAGAAGTGGAGTTACCAAAGAATGTTTGAAGAGGAGGGGAAAGTTGCCAGTAGATAAGGAGAGGTTGATTATTTGTGTGATGATGGGGACAATGATAGATGCGCACTCTTTCAGTAGGGCGGTAGATATAGGGTCGAGTTCGCACTGCTTGTTTGGGAGAGATTGTAATAAATTGGACACTTCAGACTCTGATGTTGGGCTAAAAGCAGATAGTGATGATTGAGGTGGGGAAGACGGAAGGTCGTGAGTGGAGGAGGGTGTATCTGCAGGTGAATCGATGGTAGATTTTGAGAGGAGTGATTGCAGAGAGAGACGGATAGTAGTTACTTTGCCAGAGAAGAACGAACAAAATGAGTCAGCGATTGAAGAAGATGGTAAAGAGTTTGGAAGTGGGCTAGAGGAATTCCGATGTAGGAGTTGGTTTACCGTTTTCCAGAGAAGACGAGGATTACAAGATCGGGATTGAACTAGTGAGGAGTAAAACCTCTTCTTGGCCATTGCCAGAAGGTGATGGTATTTGTTTGTAGCAGCTTTTAGAGCAGAGAGGAGTTGAGGGTCATGGGTTCGTTTGTAAGTACGCTCAAGGCGTCGACGGAAAGATTTGAAGGCCTGGAGGTAGGAGTTATACCAAGGGTTGTTAGAGTGAGAACCAGATTTGGTAATAGTAGGAGCGTGTTTGTCGAGGATCATGGAGAGAGTGGTGTTGTAGGAGGACAGGAGGTCATCTAGAGAGGACGGAGGATTTAGGATGAGGTCTGAGGAGGCAAGATCGTGCTTGAAGGCTTCAATGTTTATGGAGCTGATGCGGCGGAAAGAATGAGAGACGGGATCAGGACGCGGAGTAGGTAGTATGTTAAGTTGTGTGAAAATGGGGTAATGGTCAGAAGGAGTATCAAAAGAGAAAGATATGTTTGGCGATAGCCTTGAGAGAGACGATGTGATGATGAGGTCAAGTGTGTGGTTGTGAGAGTGGGTGGGAAAGTTGACGTGTTGGACCAGATTAGTAGATGACAAGAGCGTGAGGAAGTCGGGAGCAAGTGAGTCAGATGGGTTGTCAACATGTATGTTGAAATCCCCTGTGATCAAGAATTCATGAGGAGTTGTGGCAGCAGTGGAGAGTAAGTTGGTAAATTCCTGCAAGAAAACAGAGTTAGGTTTAGAGTATGAGGAGGAGGAGGGAGGGCGGTAGACATTGAAGATGGTTAGGATTGAGTTCGGGAGTTTGAGAGTGATTGATGCGCATTCAAAAGATGTGAAACAGTAGCCAGGTGAGTCAAGGACAGTGGAGGGCTCTCGGGTTAGAAATGCAATCCCTCCACCTGTGGTATTCCGGTCGGTTGTCAATTTTGAGGGACGAGGGGTGCTGTACAAGTGGTAACCAGAGGGGATACAATCTTGATATTGAGCATGAGTTGTGCCTGAATGGAACCATGTTTCGGTTAAAGCAAAGATGTATAGTATGTGTCTATGTAAACTTTCGCCCCCTTGATGTCGTCGCTATCTCATCGAAGGGGGACGCCGAGGGAGCAATGGATGGATGATTATGAAGAGGCGTTGTAGCTTGATAATCTAGAGAGTCAGAATTCGGAATAGGTTGCAAAACGGAATGGTTCATTGAATAGGAGTCGTATATTTCAGAGTTAGCGGTTATTCTACCAGGACGCCGCTCGAGTGGAATAAAGGACATATCGTCGCCGGTTCTCTGTCCGAGAACGCCCGCCGCCAGGGGTCGGGCTGGGTCCGACTGCTCCCTGCCGTAGTCTGCTTCTAATTGGCCTGACACCACGCTAGCGTGCCACAACTGCATGAGTCCTACTCGGGCATCCGCTCGGGCCTCGTCGTCCGCCGCGGTTGTAATTATAGTTTCCCTCGGATCCCGTGTGAATGCGTCTTCTGCTCGATCGCAGGCGGAGTTATTAATGTTCGAGTACACGTGGGCAGTATTAAGGGTTGAATCATGGGAGGAATGTTTTTGTTGGGTTGCCATTTTATCTTGCATCAGTTCACCAACAAACAACACACAAAGATTCGCAAACTTAATCACCACTCGCAGTGTATTATCATTAAAGTAAAATCGCAAACAAACTGTCCGATTCAACTAAAATTACTAAAACCGGCCATATGACAACGTGTCAGCCATTACAGAACGCAACCAGAAAAAGAGAAAGATCTTAATCTTAAAGCGTTAACTATCAGTCGGTCGCTATGGGTAATTAATTGGCGCCCGCTAAATCTCGGCGGTTTCCACTATACCGTTTGGCCGTATCACGTGGCACGTGAGCTAAGGGCTGGTCCTTTACACTCTCCCCCACCTACTCAAGTGGTGAAACCACGGGGAAACCAACAAACGGTACTGGACCATTCAAACAACGGTCAACCCCTCTACAAATTTCCATACCTCGGGCCTAAAGCATCCGGCAAATGTAAATTTGGACTACAGGGTCACCGACTGTTCCTACCCATGCACCCAATGTTATAACGCAACTGTAACAAAGCGCTCCAACAGAATGCAGAAACAAACTAACACGAAACAGTAGAATCATCCTTAGCCTGCTACATGATTAACTATCGCACGACCCAGGGTCGTCTGTTTCCTTGCACAATCCTTTAATCAGAAGTTCGGGTTCGGGCAACACAAACACTTATCTAGGTGATTGACATCACCAACACGCTTTCACAACGGTGAATAACACGTTTTCCACAACGGTGAATAACTGGTCAGGGCGTGGTTTATAAACGAAACCGAACAGGAAGAACATGGGGACGGGTTGGTCTGGGGACAGAGTTCAGTTCCTCGTCTCGGACAAGTTCGTCAAGTCCCAAAAGTTCGTCTCGATCAGTAACATCGTTCGAGATCGGCATATCCCAGTCCTTCGGACAGTCTCCCCCAAAGTTTTTCAGTTTGTCCACATAAACCAACTTCGGCTGAGCACGGGTCGACCTCGGTATTCGATAGAGCACAGGTCCACTTGGTCTTGATACCGGCGTGTCGACGGGGACAACCGTACCATATCCATTGGCCAGGTCCGAATGCGGCTGGGCGCACTCGACCATTGTATCGAACAGTCCGATGCTGCACGAACTGCTGAAAGTGAGTTCGCACCAGACGATAGGTGCCCTGCATCTGGTGCAGGCGTTGATCCACCAACTCGTCCACTGTTTGGTCGCAGAGTTCTGTCGCCGAACCATCGCCAAAGAACAAGGCCGATGGGCGCGATAACATCTCGTCCCACGAACAGGAGGTTGGGGCTGAATTTCGTACCCGAACGCTCGGTAGCGCGGTTCGCAGCCATCACTTCAGGCAAGAGGATGCTGGAGTCGTCTGGAAGGGACTCTTCCGGTCGAAGAGGAATTCGCGTAGTCTGCACCATCTCCACATGATGCGGTCGACGTGAGAGTTCGTCAGCGGAGGGTCGCGCGGAGTCGGGTTGGGGCTGATTCTCGAAATCGCACTCTTCAACGACGGTGAGACACGGGGCTCGCAGTTGAGAGGGCGCAGTCTGAGTCGGCCGATCGTTAGCTTCTGGCGGAACGTCGTCAAACACGTTCTGCCGAGGAGAGGACAGCAGGATGTCTGGGTCACCAGACACATCGACTTCTGTGGTTCGAGCAGGTAGCGACGCACTGGTTACAAGAATGTCAGATTCGAGCACTTGTGTCGGTACAGGACAGGGTCGAAGGTCGTCCTTCTTGGTGGGAAGAACGGCAAACACCTCCCCATACGCTTCGCTCGTAGGTGGCGCAACAGTTCTTGCCAACGATATTTTCCGACATCGCGCAGTTCCAGCTCCACGAGACAGTGCGTAGTCTCGTCCCTGCAGTTGAATTGACCGTTCGCGGAAATTCCAACTCGCGTTCTGTTGTTCCAGCCAATTGAGTCCCAAAATCATCTCGTTCAGCTCCTCGGTGACGAGGCACGGAATCTGGAAAATCCGCCCTGCGATTTCACCTTGCACAGTAATCTCGCCCAGCACACGAATGCGGGTGCCATTGGCCGCGTTCAGGAGCTGTCGCGATTCTCGCATGTCTTGAAGACGTACTAACGAAGCAGGAATTAACGACATCTCGCTTCCTGTGTCAATCAGAGCGAGGATCTTGCGCCCATTTATCCGAAGTGGCAAGTACGCGTTAGTACTTCCTTGGATATATCTTGCGTTAGCTATCCTTTCTCCTTCTTCTTGACCTTGTACGTCTGTCCTTGCTTGTGGACAGTCTTTCCGGAAATGTCCTGGCTGCAAGCAGAGAAAGCACCGACCACCACTTCGTCGATTCCTTCGACCTTGCGTCTCTAAATTGTTTCTCGTTCCTCCCTCCGATCTCTGTCGATTTTCCATCGGCACATATCGAGGTTCTACCGAGTGTCTTTCCCTTCCGTCAGATGCTTGCAACGTTGGCCCACACCACCACTGTTCCATCTGCAGTTGACGCTTTTCCATGTTAGCCATTTGCTCCGACAATCTACGAAGCAATTCTTCGCTAGAACTGTCATCCGTTCGGATCGCTTGGATTCGTCCCGATCTACGCTCATGGTCTCCAGTTCTACCTCGAGTTGCTCGATTCGCCTCTAGTCGAATAGCACATCTGCACGCTGCTTCGAGGTTAGTCGGTTCGCGGTCTCTCACGCATAGGGCAAGCTCGGAGTCGTCTATTGCGTCGAGGAATGCATCGATGGCGACCATCTCACTCATCTCCGTGGGCGGACCAGCATAGGCCAGCACCATCAGGCGTCGGATGTCTTGCGCTAATTCTTGCAAGGACTCTTCTTTTCTCTGTTTTCGCGCACGAAGTTGCGTACGATATAATGTTGTCTGGTCCGAACATCCATATCTGCTCCTAAGTCGCTTTATCAGATCGCTCGAGGATGACAGACCTGAGGCGTGAAATTCCCACAACAGATGCGCTGCTGGTCCTACCATGGCACACATCAATTGGTTCACCTTTTCGTCCTCGTCCCATCCATTCTGTCTCGAACAGATCTCAAACTTGACTAGAAACGCTTCCAGAGGCGTTTGACCATCAAATTTCTCTAGTTTCAGCCACTGCTTGTGTCTGTCTCTTGGTTGCTTCTTCGTTTCATCCTCCGTACATGATTTCGGTTCGATGGTCGGCTTATATCTCAACCCATCGCCTTCAACTAAAATCACTGGACGAGTTTCTAACGGACTGGTCACCAAGGGACGACTTAACGTTTGTCCGACTTCCGTGCACAGCCCAGGACCATTGCTTACACTTTTTCCACTCTGCTCGCAAATCTCACTGAGATGCCTACACAGTTCTTGTAGTGGTGCTAAAAGGTCTTGCAATTGTCCGGTCTGGGTCGTCGTCGTGTTCTTCTTTAGTCGTGAAGAATTAATGCTAGTTCCATCAACTTCTTCCATTCCCCTTGCGTACTCTTGTTGACATATACTCCTTTTCTTCACTTCACTGCCTCTTAATATCTCGCCTCTCCTTTCATCTTTCCGTTTCTCTATTTCGTCTCTGGTCTCATTATCAACTCTCGAACACCTTTCATTCTCTTCATCATCTTTTAAGCGCAATCTCCAACTTCTGAAATCACTTGTAAGTTTGGGCTGTCCTGTTTCATCCATTTCAACACACCCCACACTTCTGGAATCACTTGTAAGTTTGGGCTGTCCTGTTTCATCCATTTCAACACACCTACACTTCTGGAATCACTTGTAAACTTTCGCCCCCTTGATGTCGTCGCTATCTCATCGAAGGGGGACGCCGAGGGAGCAATGGATGGATGATTATGAAGAGGCGTTGTAGCTTGATAATCTAGAGAGTCAGAATTCGGAATAGGTTGCAAAACGGAATGGTTCATTGAATAGGAGTCGTATATTTCAGAGTTAGCGGTTATTCTACCAGGACGCCGCTCGAGTGGAATAAAGGACATATCGTCGCCGGTTCTCTGTCCGAGAACGCCCGCCGCCAGGGGTCGGGCTGGGTCCGACTGCTCCCTGCCGTAGTCTGCTTCTAATTGGCCTGACACCACGCTAGCGTGCCACAACTGCATGAGTCCTACTCGGGCATCCGCTCGGGCCTCGTCGTCCGCCGCGGTTGTAATTATAGTTTCCCTCGGATCCCGTGTGAATGCGTCTTCTGCTCGATCGCAGGCGGAGTTATTAATGTTCGAGTACACGTGGGCAGTATTAAGGGTTGAATCATGGGAGGAATGTTTTTGTTGGGTTGCCATTTTATCTTGCATCAGTTCACCAACAAACAACACACAAAGATTCGCAAACTTAATCACCACTCGCAGTGTATTATCATTAAAGTAAAATCGCAAACAAACTGTCCGATTCAACTAAAATTACTAAAACCGGCCATATGACAACGTGTCAGCCATTACAGAACGCAACCAGAAAAAGAGAAAGATCTTAATCTTAAAGCGTTAACTATCAGTCGGTCGCTATGGGTAATTAATTGGCGCCCGCTAAATCTCGGCGGTTTCCACTATACCGTTTGGCCGTATCACGTGGCACGTGAGCTAAGGGCTGGTCCTTTACATCTATAGCTTATAATGTGCATATATATATATACATATATGTTTCTGTATGTGTGTTTATGTATATAATATACATATATATGTTTGTGTGTGTGTTTGTGGTGATGTTAGGCGGAGGCTGAGATGCAGACGATGACGAAACGCGTTCGATCGATGGAGGAAGAATACGAACAAACGGAAAGCAAACTTGCAGCGACCAACACGAAACTCGAACAGGCGTACAAGGCATCCGAAGAAAGCGAACGGTGGGAATTATCATCATCATCATCATCATCATCATCATCATCATCATCATCATCATCATCATCATCATCATCATCATCATCATCATCATCATCATCATCATCATCATCATCATCATCATCATCATCATCATCATCTGTTTATCATAATCATCATCATCATCATCGTCATCATCGTTGTCGTCATCATCATCATCATCATCATCATCATCATCATCATCATCATCATCATCATCATCATCATCATCATCATCATCATCATCATCATCATCATCATCATCTGTTTATCATAATCATCATCATCATCGTCATCATCGTTGTCGTCATCATCATCATCATCATCATCATCATCATCATCATCATCATCATCATCATCATCATCATCATCATCATCATCATCATCTGTTTATCATAATCATCATCATCATCGTCATCATCGTTGTCGTCATCATCATCATCATCATCATCATCATCGTCATCATCGTCGTCGTCGTCATCATCATCATCATCATCATGTCATTATCATTTTGGATAACATGATGACATGTGTGATAATGACGTCGTAGTCGTCGTATACATGACATTGAAACGAAGCATCATCCTGGATCAATCACTTCACGAGCGAATTCTTTTCTGTTCCATTGAGGGTGCTATAATAATGAAGTGTTGTCTGTTGTTTTGTTTGTGACGTGTATAGAGGAAGGAAGGTGCTGGAGAACCGAATCCAGGTTGACGAGGAGCGCATTGGAATCACGGAGAAGGAACTGGAAGTGACCATTCTTTTCGGTGAGGAAGCCGACCGCAAGTACGAAGAGGTGAGCAACTGCGCAGCCGCGAAAGAGGAGCGGGGTAGGGAGTGAAAGGGGAAGAGAGGAGGAGGAGGAGGAAGAAGAGGGGATGAATAGAGTGGAAGACGTGGCAAGGGGAAAGGATGGCAGGGAGTGAAAGGGAAAGTGAGATCAGGAAATAGGAAAAATGAGCTGGAATAGATAATTAACAATTGCAACTGTCAATGAAAAAAAACAAAGGGGAGGGCAAATAAAGCGTGTTGGAGGGAAGGAGAAAATTATAATGTCACAGGAGTTCGGCATATGTGCCCGTTCTAACTAATGCATTCAGTTATATGCGACCACCACCACCACCACCACCACCACCACCACCACCACCACCACCACCACCACCACCACCACCACCACCACCACCACCACCACCACTATGTGTATATATAGTCGGAGAGTTAAGAGACAAACCGATCCTGTGTCAGCATAAATATATATGCTCACATTTACAAATGCTCTGAGATAAGAGGTATAAAGACAGACAATAATATTTGGCTGTTTTGGTGTTTACTGAAGCGTGTCTACAGCCAGAGCCATATGCGTCAGTCACCTCCTACAGGTTGTTGAAATCCTTTAGAAGTTCTGAGGATGCGTTGCTATTCCATGGGTGGAGCGGCTGGTGTCAGGACCTGGAAAGAGGAGAACGTGCTCTTCATTCAGATCCATCCTGTGTCTCTTTGCCTCCATACGTAGCGTGGCGTACGTTGGAATGCCTGAGTAAACACAATTCTGGGGTCGAAGAAATTCACTGCAGAGAAGACATTAGCAAATCCAAAGAATTTTTGCAGATCAAGAGCAATATAGGCAGTACATCAAATGACCTTGGCGATCTATAATGGCACCATTAATGCCTAGAAGTCGATTGCTGCTGCTCATAGAAATTGTCATACGTACAAGTACAACTTTCGGCCAACGTGTTGTTTACGGCGGTCAAATTTACTGGAGATAGAATGCTTTGCCTAATTAGAGACAACGTCTGAAATACATAAACCGAATGGACATTGTCTGAATAGCCATGTTATGAATAGCCATGGTATGAATAGTCATGGTATGAATAGTCATAGTATGAATAGCCATGGTATGAATAGCCATTGTCTGTCTTGTTTCTTACTCCACAGACCGCCCGCAAGCTTGCCATCACTGAAGTCGACTTAGAACGGTCCGAAGGTCGCGTGCAGACGGCTGAAGCGTACGTATGAACCCGTCTCCAATGTCTTTACAAAACAATCATTCAATCACATAAATTTATATAGCGCCCTTTCAATTTATTATTATTATTATTATTATTATTATTATTATTATTATTATTATTATTATTATTATTATTATTATTATTATTAAATAAATTTGTAACGCGCGCAAGCCGCAAGGTCACACCGAAATGTGAATCTGAGGCGCCGATAGTCAGCCGCCAGAGGAAGTTGCAATTAAAGATCCATATGCTTGAAAGCCAATGAGAAGTAGTAAGTTTTTAGCCGCTTTTTTGAAGGAAGGAAGCGAAATTGAGCTTCGAAGAGAGAGCGGAAGCCGATTCCATTCCCTGGGTGCAGAGGCGTGGAATGCACGCAAGCCCATAACTGTTTTGCATCGAGGTTCAGATAAAAGACTTGTGTCCGATGAACGCAAGCAACGAGGAGGAATGTAAGGAGTTAGTAGTGACTGAAGGTAGGAAGGTGCATTGGTGCTGAGGGATTTGTAGGTCAGACATGCCAATTTGAATTTTATCCTGTACTCTGAGTTGCCAACACTGGTATTTTAATGATGTTTGATGATGAGATAGGCCCAGTGTTTCTTAATAAAAGCTTATACGATAATAGTGACACTGATGATGTGGCAATAATAATTATTGTATTTCCTTACATAGGAAAATCATTGAGTTGGACGACGAGCTGAAGGTCGTTGGTAACAACATGAAGTCCCTAGAGATCGCTCAACAGGAGGTTCGTTCGTTTCTAAATAATGCATAAAATTATATTACCTATACAGTTTCTATTCATAAGAATTAGATAAGAAAATTATTTCAGATGATAAATTCTCACAGAATCCTTGCCTTCATCTCGGGGTTTGACCTCTGACGCTAGGACGCTTTGAAGCACCCCCCCCACAATTTCCTCACGGAACATAATTATTGTCTTCTTCCTATGAAAACTAGAGTTCCACGGAGCCTGCAATTTCAGCAGCTCGCGTCTGGTCTTGAAAGTAGTTCAGCAGGTCGGAGAAATCAGATGAAAAGAATACACTACAATCTTCAAAGAATTTTTGGCCAGGTCTTAATTAAGGCAGGTCAAGAGCAAAATAGGCAGTATGTCAATGTATGTAGGTCTATGTGCACCTGTTATAGCGTCCCTTCAAGATATCTCCTCAGAAGCTCTCCGACTACAGCGCAGACACTGAATCGGAGTTTCACGCCGAAGCGCTAAGCAATTGCGAGTGAAGAACTTGCCCAAGGTTCCTACGAGGCGGCTTGAGGTCGATTCGAACCTGCAACCCTCCGACTGCAAGGCAATGAACATACCCACTA
This sequence comes from Lumbricus terrestris, assembly GCA_949752735.1. Classification (NCBI taxonomy): domain Eukaryota; kingdom Metazoa; phylum Annelida; class Clitellata; order Crassiclitellata; family Lumbricidae; genus Lumbricus; species Lumbricus terrestris. The sequence goes on along the minus strand of OX457045.1, from coordinate 33,617,541 downwards.
TACCATTGCGCCGCACAAATGACGGGCCACGACCTATGATGCACGGAGCACGCTTTTGTTTTAGAAAATGCTTCCATAGAGAAATTTAACGCAATTCCGTGCCAAACAAATTTACTATAAATCATGTCAATATGTCATGTATAGTGTATACGTACTACATGTACAGTAACTGTATGCACGAAACTAAACGAATGACTGTGATTTCGTAATTATTCTAATTAAATGATTTAAATCTGATTTGTTTCGTCACAGGCTCTGTTGAGACAAGAAAGTTACGAACTGACGATTGGCAATCTGACGGAATCTCTTGGAGATGTAAGTAACACCGTCACATTGTATGCACTATAGTCTTGTTGTCACCTATCTTATCTTATCTTATCTGACCATTTATAAAGCGCTTCTCGCATCAAGAGCCTTTCAGAAGCGCTCCCAGTGCGTTTAACTCCGAGAAAAAAGGCAAGTTTTTTAGACGAGAGAAAGACGAGGATACACTACCAGAGAGGATGGCAGAGCGAACTGATGGGGGAAGCCCATTCCATAGGGAGGGACCAATGCACCTAACCATCAGCAGCTGTTGTAGACACGTGTCAGCAGCAGCAACAGCTACATGTATGATGACAATAGGATCATAATTAGCTCAGTATAATACCAGAGGATTCAGAATCAAGACATCGTCGTCATCATCATCATCGTCGTCGTCGTCATCATCATCATCATCATCATCACCACCACCACCACCACCACCACCACTACCACCACCATTACCACCACCACCACCCTGGTGCGTCATCCCCAAGTATGAATCGACTTGTTGATCAAATGTTTCGTCGTCTGTTATAATAGGCTGAGAATCGCGCCACTGTTGCCGAAAGGAACGTAACACTGCTGCAGAAGGAAGTCGACAGACTAGAAGGTATACAGACGACCATCCTACTCTTTTCTCTCTCTCTCTCTCTCTCTCTCTCTCTCTCTCTCTCTCTCTCTCTCTCTCTCTCTCTCTCTCTTTCTCATTATGATAATATGACAAAAGGTCAATTGATATGCATCACAATTGAAAATTATGAGCTTTATAAGCACCAAAATCATATTCATTTAAACTACAGTTGCTTCAAATGAACAGTTGACATCCTACATGCTTATTGCATAATACACACTATAGCCTAAGATCAGACGAAAGGTGGCAAAATGGATCAACTTTTGGGAATATTTTCCTGCAACTTTTAGGAACTATAGGCCTATAATACCGACACCAATTTTAATACCTGCATGCCAGCTAACAGATGAAACAGTGTCTGCGGCTCTTTTGTACATTGTCTTTGTGATAGATGTTAGCTAGCAACGGCAATAATGATGGTCTCGTTCCCAAGACGCATTTGCCTTGAACTGACTAGCCTAGATTTCTATTTATCAATTCTTGACGTTTGTCCGACGCTGCTATAGATTACTTAGGCTACTTGCTTAAGTGGAGGGATTTAGATTCAAGGCCCGAGGAGCATTTAGACGGTGGGCTGTATGTCGTTGATGTTTTTCTCGTTGAACAGATGAACTCGGTGGAGAGAGAGACAAGTTCAGGCTCGTCCTTGGCGAACTGGACTCGACCTTCACCGAACTCACGGGCTTCTAGCGCGGATGACGATCGACGTCGGCTGCTGTCACACTTCCACTTCATCCCCCTCCGCCTCCTCCGTCGCCGCCTTCTTCTTCTTGGTCTCTGCTTATCTGTAGTCTACCCTGCTTTACATGTAGATGCTTACCGTACTGTTGTTCGGCGCTGTGGCATCTCCTAGAAAATTTGCCACACTGATAGGTCCCTTAACCCTGATGGGGCCCTGAACCCTGATGGGGCCCAGAAATCTTATGGGGCCCTTAATAGAAACGGGACCGTTTTTTGTTTCGACGAATCTGACGGAGTGCGGACACGTGACCAGCTGAATCAACATTTTGTTCATTATTATTCTTCTGCAACTGTGTAGATATTCAAACGAATCGTTTATCTAATAATAGTTGCCTAAACGTAGTCTGTTTTAGTCTAGCCTAAGCCTAAACCCGTAACTAGATCCCTCGCCGCTGTTGACTCCTGTGCAGTTCTGCCCTGTAGGCTAGCTGTAGGCCTATATTCGTAGGCAACCAATCACGTAGGGACTGATGATGTTCGATATATCGTTCACCGAGTCTCTCCGGTGTCATCAGATCGTTTGAATAAGCGACTCGTGATGTCATCACTCCTCCTCCTCCTCCTCACCCTCATCATCGTCATCATCATCATCGTCACGCACGTCTTAGTCCGTCTGCTGCGCTGATCTAACAGAATGACGTCACGATCTATAAATAGGTCAGCGTGACGTATATTTTAGATCTTGTAGGTGACGTCATGATTTGATACATGGGGCGATTTATTACTCTTCGCAGACGTGTATATAAGGCAAACTAATACACGTTACTTTAGGCCGTCGAAGGCTTTTTCATGATGGTCTTAACTCTTAATTGAATGTATTCGAAATAGGCCTGCATAAATTTTGGATCTGGAGAAATAATAATATTATTGTGGTTGGAAATTACAGGTGACCGAAGTTGTCTTGAATTTCTGCAGTTGAAAACGGGTTTTGTGTTTGTGACTTATTTCTCTTTGGAAAATCCCTCTAAAGTCTAAACTCTGGTCGAAGTTCCACACGAGTTAGCCGACCATTTCAACGACCATGTTGGCTATCAATTAGCATCTTTCCCACAGATACATTCATGCACTTTCCACATCGTTTCGCCATTTTGGAATTGGTTATACCAGTGTTGTTACTTCTGAGTACGTTTCCGATGATGTCATGTCTTTGGCTTTAGTCAGTTTGAACACGCAGTTCCTTATCCAGAGGCGTAGCGACCGCCCTCCGTACCCTCCGACCTAAGGGGGCCCCGCAAGGAAAGGGGGACCTAAAATTGACAAAAATGTGAGGTATAACTAGGTAAGTGGCATAGATTGACGCTATTGCGCTATCCATGTCGGTTTTACTCAGTGCTAAAAGTGTGGAAAAATAAGTGCCTGGCCGCCCCTTACCTTTCCAAAAGAAGTGTCTGGACGCCCCTTACCTTTCCAAAAGAAGTGCCTGGACGCCCCTTACCTTTCTAGTCAGTGCTGGCCAATAAGTGGCAGGACGGCGTTCAGATTTTAAAATAAGTGCATGGACGCCGTCCATGACCGTCCAGGCACACTTTAAGCCCTGGACTTTTACTGACAAAACAGTAAAGTAAACACGGGATACATGTACATTGTGGGGCGCGGTGGTGTAGTGGTGGCGTCGTTGCCTTGAAGCCGGAAGGTTCGAGGTTCGAATCCACCTCGCCGCGTAAGGATCTTGGGCAAGTCCTTCACTCGCAATTGCTCAGCGCTTCGGCGTGAAACTCCGATGCAGCGTCCGCTCTGCATTCGAGAGCGCCTCTGAGTAGAGAGAGCTTGAAGGGGCGCTATGACAAGTGCAGATACAAACAAACAAACAATGTAGGCCTACACATATATAGGCCTATAATAAGAATCCTGTTATATTCTCGAAAAGAAATACCGCATTCCAGTTTCTGCATTGTTTGGGGCCCTCCTACAAAGATATATGTTCGGAGGGGCCACGCTCTTTGTTGCTACGGCCCTGTCCTTATCTACTTATATTATCCATAGCCTACATCTAAAACATACTTGCGTACGTACATGTACATGCATTATGCATATACATGGACCGAGCGATGAATAGACAGACAGACAGACAGACAGACAGGCAGGCAGACAGACAGACAGACAGACACATGATACTACGACTTCTATAGCGCCACTGCAACTGCTCGAAGTCTATGATATTCTGATGCCTTGTATAGCACATACATACTTCGTAAGAAGTGAGCATCTGATGAGGCTACGTTGATAGGCCTAATCTTAGTGAAGAGCTTGCAGGAACACCGGCCATAGGCATAGGTTAACGTTTTTAGCTTCCAGTCGAAATTTCCTGAAAAACCCATTTATTTTCCCAGACAAAACTAATGACCGTTTTTAAAAAATTCTTCTATTTTACCTAAATTTATCAACATGCCCATAAATACATGCGTCCACACAAGCCCCTCGCTTATTCTGTAGGGGAGGAATTCCTACACATTGACATTTTCCAGGTGTGAAAATGGTACGCATTTACATATACAAAACACCTCGCGATTTTCCTGGAGGAAATCCATTCCCGTGGGGGTAACTTCCCCTCCCAAGACGTCTAGATTAAAAACTGCGCATCTAGTAGAATGACTGTTCAGAGACGAAAACTCCGGGGGAATGCCTTAAAAGAATGATCGAAAGACGGATTTTAAAAAAACCGACTAATTAGTTTAACACATTAGTGAGAGATGAAGATGTCTGTCTGTCTGTCCATTCCAAATTGATGTAGACTACCAACCAGTGCAACCACAGAGAAGGCCCGATGTTAGACAAAAGCAGTCCTATACACAAGAGCAGTGCTAGTCCTGCGAACAAAATGCTCGGGGTGATCAGCAGAACGCAGCGAAAGAGATGAAAATGCCTACTGATAATCTATAACGGCTTTTACCCTTTGCCCTTTGTCCAAAGGGCAAATAAATATAAATAAGTTAAATAATAATAAGGTAGGTCTAGGTTACCAAAGGTCTAGGTTACCAAAGACTCGATTGGTTACCAAAGACTAAAAGAGAAGGCCCAGCGGAGGGAAGAGTGGCGACATTGGACAGCAGAACCTGCCTAGCGGCAGAGAACAAGAAGAAGAAGAGGTCTAGACCTATACATGTATATGTAACATGCGCTTAATATAAATATATAAAGATGATAGATCTAGGTAGTCACTATAGAAGGAAAGTATACTGAATATAAATAGATATAGGCCTATACAGCAAACTCAACATCTAACATAATAGGGGCCAACGCATTTTTAGCTGTTGGCATCGACTAGAGCGCATGTTTTAGGCTCTTGGTTTCTAGCTGTTTATGAACGATAAAAGTCATGAAAATTTCACTTTTTTGGATTTGCACGCTGTAATTATACCTTTTTTAAGCTGTCATTTTCACAAAATTGCTCGTGAATTCAATGCTCAGAAATGTGGTTTAGGATATCATAAAATGTAGCCTCTCCATTATTTAATTTTTTGCAATTTGTACAATATAATGGTAACATTGTAAAATTTTGCATTATGGGTTAACAGTGCGACACTGTAGTACTTAGTCCTATGAAGTTTGGAAAGGTTCAGCATTCAGTAAAATATAAATTTCTTTTGGTACCGGTTAACCGGTATATCAAATTGAGTGGTCAACCGTCAGTTTTACAATACTCAGAAATATCCATTTTGGGATCCAAACAAATCCCATGGATATTTCCCTGGACCACTCCCCGTAATTTCCTCTCTGGATTCCACCAGAGCGTTTCAATGGAATAATTCCCTCGAAACATTTATTTAATTTTTTGTAATTTGTACAATATAATGGTAACATTGTAAAATTTTGCATTATGGGTTAACAGTGCGACACTGTAGTACTTAGTCCTATGAAGTTTGGAAAGGTTCAGCATTCAGTAAAATATAAATTTCTTTTGGTACCGGTTAACCGGTATATCAAATTGAGTGGTCAACCGTCAGTTTTACAATACTCAGAAATATCCATTTTGGGATCCAAACAAATCCCATGGATATTTCCCTGGACCACTCCCCGTAATTTCCTCTCTGGATTCCACCAGAGCGTTTCAATGGAATAATTCCCTCGAAACATTTCCCTCAAATGTAGGCTTCAAAAGTGTAAGCAATTTGCATTTGTACAGACTTCAATATAGCCTAAGCCATTTGCTTTAATCCCTACTTGCTTTTGAACTTCAATTGTTGACCAACCAAGCTTTTATTGCTTGATTGATGTCTACTTAAACAGACTAAAATTCTTTAGGCCTAATATAAACAAAAGTAGGCCTACTAATTTACTGCTGCTTCTTTGCCTCATATCACTAAAATTCATTCTGAAAATATCGTTCATTTTATTTGAAACATATATAAAACAAGTGAAGTGTGTAGCGGTAGAATGCTTCTTATCAAACAAACCTATTAAATGATGCATTGTATAAGTATTAAATAGGTAAGAATTAAGCTAGACAATATGTGGCGTATTGTAGATTATAATTAATATTACTTGTGGCATTAAGTTAGATAATAATAATAGCGCTATAACAATTCTTGAATACGCGCTACATCAATTATTGAAATACAACGGAGGGCGGAAAGCAGCGTCAAACTTGAGCAGACGGCAACAACGGCAGACGATAAAGCTAGACAGCGAAAAGATGGCGAAGGAAGAAGACGTAGATTTCTGAGCGAGAACGGCCATTAGTCACACGTGGCGTTCTCGTCGGTAATTCAGAAGATCTGACGGTGAATTGGGTGTGGAAGGCGACACGCTGTCGGCCTGTCCCACTGGTGAGACTATAAGTCCTTGGGAACAGAGATACCAGGGCGTGTCGAACGAAACTTTGCGAAGTTTGATGTGACACTTGCGAGTGAACTGCGATTCGACATCGGGAGAAGGTCGATTCGGAACTGCAATTGCGATTGGAGTTCGACGGCAGAAGAAAGGGGCGAAACGACCACAAGACGAGACCGAAAGGACGTGCAAGCGACGAGAAGCTACCGTTGCTTGTGAAGAATCAACGAGGCGGACGAAACTACAGAGTGCTGTGCCCAACTACAGCATTCTCCGTCTACGCAGCTACAGAAGAGAATTGGAAACGACGGCAAGCAAGAAGAAGGTGACCTTCCTTCCTCTTCGAACCTTCATTCCAATCCATACGAACTGAAGAACTTCTACATCTACGCTGGAAAAGTCCAACGTGGAAGATAAGAAACAAGCTATAATATTATTAGATAATACGCCACAAATAAGTAGATAGGATTATTGATTGTATTTTACTGTTTGATATTGTTTTATTATAATAATTATAATCTTTAAACGAATCTCAGCTACATTTGTTTTAGGTCCTAGCTCATTCTAATATTGATCACCCGAAAGCCTCTGAGCATAAAGTTCCCTATTAAAACTAGATTTAAAACCCTAGATTTGATAGTCAGTGACACAGTGTCAGCAGATATAAAATATACTTTAATTTTTTTAGCAATTAATGTAATTAATTAGGAGTTGTGAGAGCGAGTGCCATATACGTGCAGGGACAAATGTAAGTGAATAAAGCAAAGGTCATACTAAATGAATATTTACCCTTGAGATGGCGGGACGAACGTTCAATGGGAATTTACCGTGGGTGTGGAGGGAGAATATGGTACAGAGCGAGATGCCGGGGGATATGTCCAGAAGGAAATCTCTTATTCCCATCTATCAATGGGGGGGAGGGGGGATTTCCCTCTGGCACAAGTTGGATCAGGCTACTTACTTCCCCCCCCCAACGTGGCAAGACCTGACGCGCGAATGTGATGGAAGTGCAAGGACAAATTTATGTGAGTGTTAAGCAAAAGTCAAATTAAATGAAAATTTACCCTGTGCTATGATGGGGAGGGGATTGTTTGGGGGATTTACCAAATGGAAGTCAATGGCAGATACTGGGGAATACCGGGGGAAAATGTTCTGGAGGAAATCTTCTATACTCAACTTTATCATCAGGGGGGGAACCTTTCCCCCCCCTGGCCCAAATTGGAAGCAGTCTGCTTCCATCCCCCCATGGCGTAGTAGGCCCTGGTCCAGAAAACGAGAAATATAATTTTCCCGCCCAAAAAGTTGATGAATTTTTAGTCATTCGTATGTTTCGAGTGGGGGGAGGGCTAAGCCCGAGAAAAGATACCATTTACACGGTAAAAAATGACTCCGGGTCTTCTTGGGGGCTAGCAGTGCCTAAAGTGTGGGAAAAATAAGTGCCTGGACGCTCTTTACCTTTCCAGAAGAAGTGCCTGGACGCCCGTTGCCTTTCCAGGTTGTTCTGGCAAAATAAGTGTCAGGACGGCGTTCAGATTTTAAAATAAGTACATGGACGCCGTCCATGACCGTCCGTCCACACTTTAAGCATTGGGGGCTAGCCCCCCTAGCCCCTGATAAACTCCGCCCATGGTTGGCTCGACATGATACGAGAGGAATGTCAAGAGAATGGGTTTGCCTATGCAATAAGCTCCAAAAAGCACAGGACAGAGAGAGGTAAAGAATCTTCATAAAATATGAGCGGCTGTCGCGTGCCAGAGCGTCGCCATGACATAAGCTAAGAAGGAGACTAGAAGAAAATATGGGCCCGCACAAGGCCTCACGGCCCTCACTGTCCCTCACAATAAGGGGTGTTGAGTGTTTGAACACCCCCGAAATTAAATAATGTAAAGATGAAACAGGAGCCTAATGCATTAATCCGTTATTTCATTTTTACATCATCAGTTTTAATCAGATAGCCTGGAGTGTCTTTCTATCTCGAGCGACAAAAATACTAATATTGATAATACCAATAATAAATTACTATTATCAATCTGCCACTCGGGAACATTACAACCTCATTCTAAGCCTTCATGTGATGGCGCTACAGAAAACGCAAATCATTAATACAGCTACAATTCCTACAAACCAAACAATAAAGATAATGACGTCATCAGCCGTTTGCGTTGTTGGAAGACTTTCATTCGTCTAAATTTCAGAAATAGGCTATTGGAAAATTCAGCTGTTTCGGTAACCGTCAGCGACTCAACGTTCGACTTAAGCTTATAAATCTTTTTCGAAGACAACAGTTTGTGACTTTGAAGATCGCATTCGTTGAAGATGACCCATTCAGCAAACAAAGTAATTCTGTAAAATGATGGTCTCTTTTTTTTCTTTGCGTCTTTAGCAACTTCGCCGATGGCCGTTAAGGCTACGTACGTGACGGTCGCCAATGGCAACATATTGCTTTAAGAGTTGGCTGATAAAAGTGAGAATATCTGAAGATGTGCATGTAGGTAAGAGGTCTTTGGGTAAGATGTGCATGTAGGTCTAAAGCTATGTTCATTCTTTTCGTTCTTTTGTTCTTGTTTTTGTTCTTTGTTATGCCCATTCACTTCGTTTTTGTTCATTGTTGTATTCTTTCTTTTTGTTTTCGTTCTTTCCCATCTTCTTTCTTAGGCATTTACATTCTTTGCTATTTTCTTTATTTTCGTTTTCGCTCTTATTTATATACATTTTATTCTTAGCCTACTTACTGGTTTTCGTTTTTGATCGTTTTCGTTCAGAGTTATATTCTTTCTTTTCGGTTTTGTTCTTAAATATGTTCTTTTCGTTCTTAGTTATGTTCTTTAATTCTTATTCTTTTCGATCTTAGTTGTGTTCTTCCTTGTCGGTTTCGTTCTTAGTTATGTTCTCCCTTTTTCGTTTTCGTTCTTAGTTAAGTTCTTTCTTTTCGGTTTTGTTCTTAGGTCTGTTATTATTCTGTCGTTTCCGTTCTGTTTTCTTTTGGCACTAGTCGTATAGTGCACGTTCTTAAGTAGTTTGTGCCTTATTTTCATTTTCTTTCTTAGCAATGTTCTTTCTTCCCGCTTTTGTTGTTGGTTATGTTCTTTTCGTTTTCACTTTTTATTTAAGTTCTATCTTAGTCGTTTTTGTTTTCGGTGTTAGGTCGAGCTTTCGTTCTTAGTAATGTTTTTTCTTTTTGTTTTCGTTCTCAGTTATGAGGTTCCTCTTTTGTTTTTGTCGTTTATTACGTTCGTTCTAAGTCGTTTTCATTTTTAGTTATTATCTTACTTTTCGATTTTGTTACTAAATTTGTCTTTGTTTTCATTTTTGTTGTCATATAAATTTTTTTTCGTTGCAACTCTTATTCTTTCTTTTCGCTTTCTTTCTTCACTATGTTCTTTGTTAATTGTTTTTGTTCTTAGTCGTTTTCGTTTGTAGTTATGTTCTTTCTGTTTGTTTTCTTTCTTTATTATATTCTTTCCTAATCGTTTTTGTTCTTAGCCGTTTTCAACGTTAATTGGTTGTGATCTTTTCTTTCGTTTTCGCTGTAATTTATGTTCCTTTTTGTGTACGTTCTTCACTTTGTTCTTTTATTGTCGTTTTTGTTGTTAGTTGTGTTCTAGCTTTCGTTTTCTTTCCTATTAATGTTTTTTCGTTATGTTCTTTCATTTTCGTTTACGTTTTTAGTCGTGTTCGTTTCGTCTTGTTCTGTTCTTTCATTTTGCTTTCGTTCTTAGATACGTTCTTTCTTTTCGGTTTTGTTTCCTGGGTATGTTTTTCTGGTCGTTATCGTTATTTTTCACATTTTTTCTTAGTCGTTTTTCGTTCTTAGTTATGTACTTTCTTTCCGGTTTCTGTCTAAGTTAAGCTTTTTCCTTTAATTTTGGTTGTTAATTACTTTCTGTTGGTTTTCGTTCTTTGCTATTTTCTTTCTTAATCGTTTCTTTCTTAGTCGTGTTCGATTTTGGCTGCACGTTCTCTTTTTATTCGTTGCTGCTTATGTTCTTTCTCTTCGTTTTCGTGCTTTATTATGTTCTTTCTTAGCCATTTTCTTTTTAAATAGTATTCGTTGTTAGCTGTGTTGTTTCCTTGCGTTTTCGCTGTTGGCCTTGTTCTTTCTTTTAGTTTTTCGTTCGGGTTAATGTTGTTTCCTAATTCCTTTCGTCTATGTTGTTCATTATTGTTTTTGGATCGTTTTCGGTCTTTGTCGTTTCAGTTTTAGCTATGATGTTTCTTGTCGTGTTCATTCTAGTTATGGTCTTTCCATTCGCCTTCGATTTTATTATTAATGTTCCTTCTTTTTTTCGCTGCCAGTCATGTTGTTTCCATTCGTTCTTTCTTAGAGTTTTTCGTTTTTAGTTAGGCCTATGGTCTTTATTTTCGTTTCGGTTCTTAGTTGTTATTTATGTTCTTTCGTAGTCGTTTCGTTCTTAGACATTCTTAGACATTTTCGTTTCTAGTTAGCCTATAGGCCTAGTTCCTTCTTTGCGATTTTGCTCTCAGATCTGTTTTCCGGTCGTTTTCGTTTATGTTCGCTTTTGCTATCAGTCGTTTTTGTTCTTAGTTATGTGCCTTCTTATTCATCATTTTTACTGCTAGTTGTGTTCTTTCTTTTCTTTTACGGTTTTTATTATGTTTTTCGTTTACGTTTTTGGTCGTTTTCTTTCTTCGTTATGTTCTTTGTATTCGCTTTCGTTTTCAGTTACGTTCTTTTATTTCGGTTTTGTTCTTAGGTCTGCTTTTCGGTGGTTTTTGTTATTTTTTTTCGCTTTTGTTCTTAGTCATTTTCGTTCTTAGTTATGTACTTTCTTTTCAGTTTCTGTCATGGTTGTGTTCATAGTCATTTTCATTGTCAGCTGTGCCTGTGTTACTTATTTTCGTTTTCGTTGTTACTTATGTTCTTTCTTTCCGTTTTCGGTGCTGTTATGTTCTTTCTTTTCGTTTATGTTTTAGTCGTTTTCGATCTTCGTCATGTTCTTTCATTTCGCTTTAGTTCTTATTTACGTTCTTTTCCCGCTATTGTTAGTGGGTTGCTTTCCCAGTCTTTATTGCTGTTTTCGCTTTTGTTCTTAGTCGCTTTCGCTCCTAGAGTTCTAGATATGTACTTTCTTGTCGGTTTCTATCTTAGTTATGCTCTTTCTTTTTATTTTCGTTCTTAATTATTTTCTTTCTTTTCGTTCTCATTCTTTATTAATTATTATGTTCTTTCCTAATCGCTTTCGTTCTTAGTCGTGTTCGATTTTATTCACGTTCTTACTTTGCTTATTCGTTGATAGTTATAAGTTCTTTCTCTTCGTTTTCGTTCTTTATTATGTTCTTTTCTTAGCCGGTTTTTTCATTTTCGTTGTTAGTTGTGCTCTTGCCTAATTTAGTTCTCGTATTTGGCTATGTTCTTACTTTTCGCCTGTGTTCTTAGTCGTTTTCGTTATTTTGCTGATTTTTTCCTGGATAATTACTGCAGGCTAATGTTTTTTTCTTACCGCTTTTATAAATTGGGTATTTCTGGGCATTATTAATCTAATAATATAAGTCTCAAATTCTCAATGTTTGACTTCTGTTTGTATGAATGTATGTCCGGATGTATTTTAAATTTTGTCCCAAGAACCGCTCTGAAATGACAGCTAGAGTGTCGGTTTACGAAAAATTTTGCAATTCATTCTTACCCAAATTTATAGGTCAACGCAACTATTTTCAGTCCTCAATTCACTTTAAAACCCGAGATATGAGCGTTTTAATTTGACGCGTGGTCAGCCTACCGCTAAGCCATGTTTACCGTCAAAGTAGTGTGGCCATTAGGCCTACAGCAGACGACAGTTCGCATGAGTTCGTCATGTCTTGACGTCATTCTCGCTTATTGGTTTTTCTGGCTGACAAGCCGCAACCGGTTACAGTGTTTATAATGCAGTTGAAACAATAATATTCACAAGAACGCAGATCACAGAAATCTTAACTATACTAACAGAACAGACAGCCTGCAATAATTGTATTAACCAAGTTGTTAGGTCTAATAGGCAGATCTCATGCAGTGCAGAAACCGCACAAAAAGGAGAATGTGTGTGTGTGTGTGTGTGTGTGTGTGTGTTCGCCGAGAATTATACGCCTACAGTTTCGCAGCTATTGACCACAAAAAGGTCCAAAACAACCCAGTGGATGGGTTGGTGCACGGATCTCTCTCACCATGGGCCGGGGCCTGCGTGTGGACGAAAAGTCGAAATTTCGCTATGTTCATAATATTCGCGCAGTTTCGCAGCTTTAGGCCTACACCTCAAACCTTGAAGTTAGAGATAGATAGCGATCAGGGCCACCACCACCCACAGTCAGCACACACACCCGCAGTGGTGGGTCATGATTGGCTTTGTTGTGGAAGCGGAGTGGGGGGTTGGCGAAAACCAGAAATTTTGCCTTCAACTCTGGGTAGCCTAGTCCTACCCCAGATGAGAAGGCTAGTGTCGAAAACTCCAAATTTCCCGGGTAACGTCGGGTACCACATCTAGTGTAGGTATAAATCTTGGTTATTTATGAAACCTCGATCCGATCTTCGGTGACAACATTGATGGTTGCTCATCGTCTAAATATAGACCTAACAGAGATCGATTGTTGCTGGATTAACACTCTGTAGCCTAAATGAACAGTGATTGGCGATTATATTTATAAATATCGTCATCCTCCCTATGAATCATCAAACTGGCTCGCTTGGCTACATCGGTAAGAGTGCTGGCCGCGCGTCTGTAACCTACGCGACTCTGTGAAGTAGAGCGCGCGGGCCGCGGTTCGCTTCCCGAAGGCGGTTATTTCAGAGATTCAAAAATCTCGGGCTAGCACGGTCCGTCCACGGGGCGTGGCGACACTAATCATCTTTTAAATGTAACCTTATGAATCACCAAACCATGTTCATCACACAGGTACCGACGCACCCAAGCACGCACGGACACGAACACATGTGGATCATTATAATGTTCTGAAGACTTCTAATATTAGAAGTCGTTGCTTGACTCAGACCGTTGCCAAGTCGAAAAATAAACGTATTAGTCAGACCGAACCGGTGTCGAGCCTATAAATGTCTTCGATATTACGTTAAAAACTGATGTTAGGCTAATCGTAACATTTTGTGTATCCGTTGTAGGCGACGAGAGAAATGTAAATTAAATTTTCATATTGTTTAAAACTTAACTGCTTTTATTAGTTTGCGCAGAGAAAGCAATTTGTTGTGCGTCAGCCATGTTGTTTATAACGTGATCGTAATGGGAATGAATCGTAATATCCAGTACTGTTAGGCTGTACTAAACGGCATGAAATTGCAGCTTAAAACTGTACAGTATCTATCTCAAAATCTTATGTGTAGAGGGCTAGCCCAACTATTTTGTGACCAGACAGGTGGGTTTAGGCCTTTAGGGAATGGGAAACACTGGCACGAAGTGCATACGGATGCTTGATCGCTTCTCGATGTTACCCTCCCAAAAAGACCGCTCAACCTTCCATTCAGCAGCTGGTGTTGGTATATTGAGCAATAGGACGTGATGGACGCCTTGCATAGCTGGCGACAGTTAAATTCGACTCCTGTAATAACTTGTGATCATAATCCTTTCCATGCTGACTGTAATCATAAGCGCTGCATTGCGTCAGTTTGAAATTAGAGGAAGAATATTAATTATTATTATTATTATTATTATTATTGCAATATTATATTTGGAAATTAATTTATCATGTTGCATAATGTGAATCTGGAAATGAAATTATTTCACCACGAACACTGACGAATAAGTGAGTTAACATATTGGTGTGCTCTCAGATGTGCAGTGTATATATTTTTGCAGAAAATGGCAAAACAGATAACACAGGAGACTTTTGATGGAGCTGTTCGGGAGAACATGGAAGAGTTTGAGATGACTGAGGAAGATGCTATTGCTGATGCAGTCCAGCAGTTTGAAGCACAGGTGAATTGACATGGTTCTATAGTGGGGTCAGACGCTTCACGCCTTTTCTAGACTAATAGAACTTTAGGCGTACTATGGCTGATTTTAAGTGCATATAGGGTTTGCTTGTGATGGCTTTGTAGTTGATGTGATTTCATATTCTAGCGGCCTTTCTTACATATTTAGATGACTGTGGTCTCCTTTGACATTTTCACTTTAATTGCACATTTTCTCACATAAATTAATTTATAGATGGTATGTTGAAGAGAAATGAAAATTGAACTTGCAAATAATATGATTGCAGCGAATGGTGATCCTGTTGAATAGACGTATTGATTATATGTATTGATTATATGCATTGATTATGTGTATTGATTATATGTATTGATTATATGTATTGATTATGCGTATTGATTATATGCATTGATTATGTGTATTGATTATGTGTATTGATTATATGTATTGATTATACGTATTGATTATCTGTATTGATTAGACGTATTGACTAGACGTATTGATTATATGTATTGATTCAGAATGATCAAAACATGCATTTGCATTTCTTAAGGGCGTCAACCTTGACACGATAGTGAAGGAGTCGAACGCAGCGTCTGCTTCTAGCGGTAAACACGACGTCGTCACGGCAACAGAAGCGCTGCGTGAGTGGGTGGAATCCCCAAACAATCATCCTAAAGCACTTGAAGATGCCTGCGCCATCTTCAAAGAGGCATGCGATAAGAATCTCGCAGAGCGTTGCCTCGCTGCAAAGAACGGCGCTTACACGGTCTTGATGTCAGCGCTAGAAAAAGTATCGTCCCACCAACCGCAGCTTCTTATAATCATCTTGGAATCTCTTCATAGTTTCATCACTGGTCAGCCAGATCAACTGGATGACGCCGGAACAATCACTCTTCTTCAGCTTCTGCAGTCAACATCGGATGGTGCCAGTATGGCTCTCGTTCTGTGCGTGCTGCGACAGTGTTGTCTGCTGCACGAGGGTAACCGCCAGAGGTTTGTTGCGCAGGGTATCATCGGAATCCTGACGAAAGTCCTGAAGGAAAGAAGAAGCGACGGTGAAGTCGTGAAGAATGCGTGCGCTCTGTTGAAGGCATTGACGCTGGATGATGACGTGCGTGTGCCGTTTGGGAAGAGCCACGACCATGCGAAGCTGATTGTTGACGAGGCGGATGGTCTGAGACTTCTGCTCGAACTAGCGTCAGGTATACAGATGACTTTCAAATCATTGAATCTCATTAACAATTATTACTATTTAGAAAGACGTTTTTATTTCATGTTTGTATATCTTAACGTCACTATGTACCAGGTTGCGGTGTGTCAACCTGCACTTTTTCATGAATTAAATGAATATATATAAAGATTTTCAGAGCTCTTTGAATATTAGGCAAACTCTTAATTCATGTTAAAGTTTATATGAGGCGGACGGTCTGAGGGTTCTGCTTGAACTAGCTTCAGGTACAAATGGCTTTCATGTGATTTCCAGAGTTGAATATTAGGCAAATTGTTGATTAATTCATGTTATTAAGTTTATTTATTTGTTCAGAACTGTTAATGGGAGCATCTAAATAGAACGTATACTTTGAACGGGCGTCATATTAGCAGAGCTGTAAAATTGTCTTGCTGTGTAAAACGATAATAGTACATGGTGTTCAGCACATTTTGAATGGAATGTGAACTGTTCGTATCGCATACAACATGTTTCAATGCATCGTGAACGGTCTTTGATCAGACAGACATACCAAAAAACACTATTACGCACATACGTAGGACTGTAGTAGTATTGCAATAACAGTGTATAAAATTTTGTCATATTTAATTTCAGATGAGCTTGATTAGTACTAGGACTCTTGCTTGCTCTTGCCCATCATCGGGTGTTTGCTGTGGTTGGTTCTTCCATTTGGAATGACCTTCCTCTCGGACTAATGGCTAAACTAATGACTCATTTTTCTCATCTGTCTCTCACTCTTTAAAGGCATTTATATTTTTCCACAGAGTACTTTGTGCTGAGAGCACCTCTGAATGTAGTCAATCTCTAAAAGCGCTACATAAATTTTTGGATACAATACAATTATGTAAACCAGCCCAATGGACGTGTAGAGGACAAAGCACTCCAAACAGGCTGATATATAAATGCCATTAGCACTGCTGGTAGCATTTCTTAGCTTTGACCTGACGTATGCTGTTAGTTAACTGATTAACCTTTAACCCTTTAATGCCGAGATGGTAGTAAATGGCATGGGAAATCCTATACCCTCCAGCATTAAAGGGTTAACAGCACGAGCTGCATCAATTGTTTTCCAGGTAGATGGTTGACGTTAATTGTTGAAATGTTCTTTTATTGTGCCAGCGTATGAGGACAATGCCGACGTCTTACCAGAGATATTTCAGACAATCAGTCGTCTGAGTGTGCGAGACGAATTTTGTCGACAGGTCTTGGATTTGGGAGGAGTCAAAAAAATACTGACCATCCTTAGCGTTAACCTTCAACATCAGGTAAGCTACGAGTGTCTGAATTTTCTGTTGGACATAATTTATCCAATTAATGGATTTCTTGAATTGGATAGACGTGCTGGTAATGTAATCAATACAGTCGCATATTGTCAGAGAAATATTGTATCTGGAGTCATCTGGAGTTGATGACCGCTGCTAATTGAAGCTGAAAGGCAGTCCACAGTCCCGGACGATGTGGGATCATTTCTTCATTCATACCACTCGTAGCCCAGTCATTCCTAACAGAATAGAATGCAGGATTAAAAACTTACAATATGTGGGTGTCGGGGTTGCTAGATTTCAGAAATCCTTTGTCACCAAGTCGCGTCAAAAGCATTCCAAACGTCGAGATGAACAGCTACATAAACATACTTTAATATACAAATTTGCAAGATACATTAATTGTGCAAGATGAGTGATGAGACTGCATCGGACACCTACGGATGGTGAACCCATGGTTTATGATGATGACGAGTGTTCTGGAGCGGCTTTCCTTTACAGCGACGTGAAATCTTCCTTTTCACACGTAAAACTCTTCTTTTGGGGTGTGCTGCCGTCGAGAGTGCCTCTGAATAGTTTCCTGTTGTTTAAATTTATAAGTAAAAAATTTAGTAGCATGTTTTGTTATTAAGTGAGCAACGCCACATAAGATTAGTAGCTATTAACTATAACGTAGTAACCTACAATTTATTGAGTTCATAATGTCGTCGTAGCGACTATGAGACTATTCGAAAGTAGCCCAAATAGAATGAGGTCACGAGGACGAAATTTTCAGTTGTGAGCATGTTAAAAAGTAACCTAACACGCTTTTCGCGATAACCTGGCATCCCTGGCGATCACAATCGAACAGAGCAAAATGTAATCCAGAAT
Organism: Lumbricus terrestris; assembly: GCA_949752735.1. Taxonomy (NCBI): domain Eukaryota; kingdom Metazoa; phylum Annelida; class Clitellata; order Crassiclitellata; family Lumbricidae; genus Lumbricus; species Lumbricus terrestris. Next base: position 33,599,823 of record OX457045.1, on the reverse strand, counting down.
TTTTTTAAAATATGCTTTCATCATAATTTAAAGCTAATATAGATTCTGTGTAAGTACTTGCATGTAAAAACAGAATTCTAAAGTCTATGGCTCCTAGCTAGACATGATAAAGGGTTACGCAATGAGCATCTGGATCCAGACAAATACTGAACATATGGAAATGTATTTGTTTGGATAAGGTAAATATTGGTGCTGTGCTCTTTAAATTTGTAGCTTCTAAGTTTTTTACTTGGTATGATGGAATTATTTTTCATTTATGACATTAGAGACACAATGACCATTAAAAAACGGTTTCTGTTGTTTCAGAATCTCGAGTGCAGTCTGCTGGGACTTATGAAAACGTTGGCTGGCAGCGATCCCGTCAAAGTTGAAATTATTAAAGAAGGTGGCGTAGATGTCATCGTAGAAGTCCTCAACAAGTACATTCGAAATTCAACTATCTGTGATGTGGGATGTGCTACTATTGCTGCACTGGTTCTCAGGTTTCCAGAACATTCCATTAAAGTCATGGAGAGCGGGGCACCAGATCTTATCATCAAATCAATGCAGCTGCACCCGAAACTAGCATCAGTTCAAGTGAGTTAAACGTCTTAAAGTCATTAAACTGGTTAGCGTGTATCGTAAAAGGTACGATGAGAGTTGGATTCTATGCAGCAAGCAACTTAAAAGTCTAGATACATGATTGGGCAATGTACTCATAGTATACCCGAATTTTCTAGGGGGAAACAGTGAAGCAGAAATTCTCAAATATTCTAATTGCCCATTCAGCTTGCTAACCACTACACTATGACACTAAATTACTAATGTCTTACACGTGGGGTTTGTATGACTTTGTTCTGTGCTTCTGTGCATTCTAGTCTTGTGATGGTAAATCAGATTCCTCTTCCCATGCTCACTGAAAGGGATTTTGTGTTGCACGATATTGCTTTGATGTGGTTTTGTAGAAATCTGCTTGCATGGCAATTCGCAACCTGGTTTCACGATGTCCAGAGAACAATTCAGCCTTCTTGGAACTGGCCGCCGAGAGGTTTCTGCGACAGGTGATGTCAACGCACAAGGATTGCCATGATGAAGCAAAGGCTGCTCTCCGAGACCTTGGCTGCCATGTGGAACTGACGGAACTCTGGAAAGGAACAGGGAAAACGCTCGAACAATAGGGAATCATGTGCTTTCATTTCTTCACCAGACAGACAGTTCTTGTTGCATCTCTTATCTGTGGGTTGCTCGTGGTTTTGTAGATTGTTCACTCCACAATTGTTGTCCTTTGTCAAAATTTACTCCTCAAGTTTCTCCCTAAACATTTCACCCCATTGTGTCACTTTACACTATAACGACGAGGCCTTACCCTTAGACCTACCTGTGCAGGACTGCACTTCGGGCAACGCGCACCTTCTCCATTCTTCTCTGTCCATCACCACCTCGACAGCGTCCTCCCACATCATCTCCAGACGCTGTAGATCTCTGGTCTCCTTCCAATTCTTTCTTGGTCTTCTCCTCCCACGTTTCCCCGGGAATCCATTTCACTGCCTGGTTGGTTCTCCTATCCTCATCCATAATGACGAAAGTGCACTAAACATGACTGAGCAACCAATGCTCGGCATTGAAGCATTCACAAAAAGATATAATAATAGAGTGCAGCATAGAGAGAATAAATGATGGGTAGAAAAGTGACTAACATTGTTATAAATCTTTGGTCAGGTGGCAAACACAGTGCTCAGAAATTTTTAAATTGTTATTTCCATGACATATTTATTGGCTGTTGTAAACATAGAATTAGGTGAAAGAACTTCATTTAAGAAAGTATTAGGTAGGCCCATGAATCAAGAGAGCTGCATAGCCAGATACATGCATATTTAAAAGCAGGCATGCAGACATGTGCACAATTCATACATTCATGCATGCAATGCCAACAATAATGCTTGTAGTGTTTCAAGTCATTGCAATTTTGTGTTGTCTTATTTTTTAAACTTTCGAGGGGCAAATGTGAGGGCGAATTGTGGATGGCCAATTGTTTGTATCCTCTTGCATTTAATCAAAACTTTTTATTCCTCATAAAAACTAGTTCCCTTTATCATGTCATATGACATACAGAAAATTGCTAGGCTTCTTGTCATAGGTCTCGCCCTTGATCACAGAAGTCCAGAAATGCCGTCAGTGCATTGCATTCAATGTTACAGGGGCAAAACTCTGAGGAGGTTGAGCAGGTTGAATAAGGTCATTGTACCATGCTCAGTGGTTGAAGCCCGTGACTCCAGGGCAATTATAGAACAAGTGAGATGCAAATGAGTAAAGAAAATCCACCACATTTTACACATGTATAGAAAATGCCAAAACCAAAAAATCCCAATTTAACGATGCTGCAAATCAAGTCGTTGCAGTTTTAAATAAATTCAAGCTAGGTAATTTGGCTTAGACTTAAATTAAATGTAAATATTAATATTAAATACATTTTTGACGTGTGCAAGGTCACACCCAAATGTAAATCTGAAGCAATGATAGGCCACGATGGGGCGAAAAGATGCAGTTAGGTATCAATATACTTGAAAGTCACGGAGAAATATTTTATTATGATTGATTGATGCCTGAAAACAAACTGATAACAAAATTGAAACACTTGAGACAGTTTTATAATAAATTCACAGCCCAATGCATCCGTACACATGAAATAATAGAAGCAGCTGTACATGAAAGTAAACTACGTTATTACCTATCATTATGATTTGAGTGTTTATGCATGGCACATAAAACTGAATCTACCCATAAGTCACTTTCACGTCTACCTAGGATTTATGACATTCTCACGCTATCAGGCAGTTTATTGACATCGGCTACAAATCATTTACGTTCTTTGATAACATGGCTGTAAAGTCAATAAATCGGACAAAGTTAACTCAATTATCTAGCGAATACAATGGGATAATTTAGATCTACATAATTGAAGATAACAAGTGTTCCTGAAGGTAAAATCAAAATCAACAACAACAGTCTGTATATAATTTATACAAATTCATCACATCGTAACAAACAAAGAAAGCTACAATTTTCTTTTACCCCTGAAGAGTATCTTTGCAAATATGTAGCATTTACAATCTGGATAAAGGACACCCATAAAATTCTACCCTTCATGTACATTTTACTATTTAGGCAGCAGTGCAAAGGCATCACTTTAAGCTGTATTTAGGAATTTATGTTTACATTAATTCTGAGCATTGTCCAGTTTTACCTTTGACAACAATCCAGTCTATTTCCACATTCGGTTTGCTCTGAATTCATGTGCAAGACTTCAAGCTTGTGCATCATCAAAGCCTGTCACAGCACAATTTATCTGGTTGGTGGTCACATTATACACCATTTGCAGCTAACATCGTTTTCAGTGAAATATTTAGGCGTACCGCAATAGCCTTTAAGACTTGTGAAAGAACGGCAAGTTACAGCAATGCCAATGAACATGGCTTAGCACTTTAACATGAGCTGCAGTGGTTTTCCAGTCACTTTGCGTACACTCTTGTCGTTAAAAGTGTTAAAACGTCACTCTAGGTGGAAATAAAAATTTGAAAGACATGATACCATTACTGCTGAAACGTGCAATTCAATAAATGGGTTATCAACAGCAGAATACGAATTTTGCAAGCCCAGTAAAAGGGTTTGCAGGGCCAAAAGCTGGACGAGGAAGCCCATTTTCAAACAGATAGTTGGTACAATTTTTAATGATATGTCTCCATTTATTTACTCATACATCTACTATTTGGTGTCCTCTAGCTCATTTTTACCCTTGAATTGTGGCATGGAATCATGGTTGGTTAAAACTGAATATTAGAAACATCATCTCTTCACGTCAAACACACATACACATTGTGGGGCATGGTGGTGTAGTGGGTATGTTCGTCGTCTTGCAGCCGAAGGGTTGCAGATTCGAATCCACCTCAGGTCGCCGCGTAGGGACCATGGGCAAGTCCTTCACTCGCAATTGCTCAGCGCTTCGGCGTGAAACTCCGATGCAGTGTCCGCTCTGTAGTCGGGAGCGCCTCTGAGTAGAGAGCTTGAAGGGGCGCTAGAACAAGGGCGCATACAAACAATACAATCTCAATACAACGCCAAAAATTCATAGAAATAGACCAACATCCAGTATAGGTTTGCCGCTGCATTCCACAGTTACAAGGAGCTAGTGTTTCAAAACTTCAATATCCATTTTGAAACGCCTGACTGAAAGAACAGATACAATGGTTTGAAATTGCATGACCTCTGCATGATCTAAACAACATTGGCTCTAACTCTCAATGTCTTAGGGGCCGTCCATATATATTACGTACGCATGGAGGGTGATTTGCATATGGGTGTGTACGGGGTGGGGGGTCTTGGCAAAATGTGCATGTATACGCAAAATAAATGTCTAATTTTGATGTCCACATAATTATCCTATTCATAACTCAACTATGTATTTTCCTATCGTCGTTCGATGGCATTTGACTACATTAAAATTAAATTCTGTTCAGATCTAAACAGTAAACCATAAAAGTTAACAAATTTTAGCTAGCAAATATGACGCTTAACAAAAAATGGGGATGGGTCTAAAATAAATAGTAGCCTATGGTAGAATACATGTGTCACGGATGACTTTAGCTAAATAGCTTCAGGGTAGAGAAGTGTATTCGTACGTGCACACGGGAAAACAGAATGCACAGGTGCGTGCGGGGATGGGTCTAAAATACGCTTTTTGCATATGTAATACATGGATGGCCCCTTATGACCTAATTACAGTGCACACACACACACACACACTACTCGGTGAAATTACATAACCAAAACGAAGGCATAAACCCTTCATCTGTATTCAATCGTTTTTTTCTCAAGTCTGACATTGTCCTTGAGCAAAGCACTGTTTGTTTGCTAGCTGGCACACCACTAGTACACAGCAGACAACCTTCAAGTGTATAAACAGAAATCTTTTTCACCAAAAGCCAGGGCAGGAGTGTTACGAAAAAGCAAATCGTGAGCGTCACGGCTGCTTGTCTGGAAGAGTACCGGTACTACTTTCTGAATGTTCCATTGGTTCTTTTCGTTCGACCCGGGTCAACTGTTTCGCCTCGCCAAGATTGCAGCGCGAGACAAGAGGTCGATCAAGGTCGATCGCACAGACTTTGGTTTCCGTTGTGTCAGACGTGGAATGCGAGTTGTATAGCTGAATCAAGAGATGCAAAACCAACTTCGACTACAAACAGCCAGATAAAAGTTCTATCATCAATGGTTTCATCTTTTAAGAACAGTTATATTTTACAAGTAGTGGCTGAATTTTAATAATGGAATAAGAACACAAGACAATAAAACAGGGGTAATTTGGTGTCATGGGTCAGATTAATACTTCACCTCACTAATATTCTAATTTCAAGGCAACTTCAGCTTCAATTTCTATCTTGCAGACTTACGAATGCATGGTCAGTCATGATAGCCTAGCCTTGCTTTTTATCCGAAGATATGCCAACAAATAGCCGAATGGCTTCAACAAACATGTGCACGTGTCTTAAATTTTAAACTTTGTTTTGGCAGAATGCGAATTTCTAATTTTTCCATTGTGCCATTCTTAACTAACTTGCATTCTAGCAGTTCTCTCCACTCTTTAGACTGTCATGACCTTCTTATACCACGTTCTCGGACTGCTACAGCCCAGCATCGTGCCTGTGCTTCTGTCGGCCCTTTGCTTTGGAATAGCCTCCCTGCTATAATTCGTACTCAGATCTTATCTGGAAGCACTGCTGTTTCTGCACGTCTTCTTAAAACTTTTCCTTTTTCAAGGGGATCTTCGCACTGGGAGCGCCTCTGATTAGGTTGTACTGTGAGAGGCACTTTATAAATCAAAAAATAGTATAGTATAGCAGTTCCAACTAACCTGAAGACGTTGAAGATTTGGAAATCGGAACTTTGTTCCATCTGGATGTGACTGTGATCTCGACATGGTGATTGGCTGAAGAATTGGATCCATTTTCTCCTTTGGCAGGTTTAAACGCACTTTGTAGCCCGCGGCAAGATTAGGAATGGCTATCATGTCCATTACGTTCGAAGCCACTGGGAAGAAGCTTAGGCGAATGTGGTCCGAGTCGTTGATTTTAACAGAAAAATTTGGCGGTAATTCTGCAAGAAGTATAATACAATAACAATATCATAAATTGAAAAATCCTTCAACAGACAGTTAAAAGAGACTTTCAACACAGATCTATCTAACCATGCACCAAAATTTTACGACAGAAATTTTAAATACAAAATGGCAAAGAAACGACGAAAACTAATCTTTATGTTTCCCGTGGGACAACTGTCCATAAGCTGACGCAATGTAGATATGAACGGCAAAAACAGGAAATTGAAAATTCACTGACAAAACAATGTTCCAAATTGAGGAGAAAAAATGGCCTCCCTGCTACGAATCCAAACTGCTGGAATTAAGTCGCAAACATCATTGACACCTTGACAATGGGAGTGTACTAAAAGTGACTGGGAAACAAATGCAGCTCGTCATTTTATCATTATTATTATTATTATGGAGTTTTATATAGCGCACCTTTAAGGTAATCTACGCAGAAACGCTCCCAGTCCAACAACAGCTAAATAAGGCAGTTTTTAATCGAGAAAGGAACATACCAGGTAGTGGTGACACCTCTAATCACAAGGCAGAGCACAAGAGGGAGACCATTCCAGGTTCCAGGGCTAGTCCCTAAGAAAGAGCATTATAGCAAGGGGCCGAGAGCAAGGGGCCAAGAACTGAGCTTGATCAGCTGATCGGAGGTCAGATTGTCGCTAATGCAAAGAACAAATGTTAGATGAAGTGCTCTTACTGTGCATGTCGTCGAATCGGCGTTTCCTCATCTGAGCGACAATCGGGTCTTTTGCTTCGTCGATTGGATCCCACAAACTGCGTCCCCACTCCTCAAGATTGATCGTCAACTCCGGATGCTGCGGATATCTCTGTCGGTTGTACTGACAGTCCTTGAATTCTGATTAGATAGAAACCAGTTAAAAAGTAAAAACAATTGTTGATTTCCGCTCAAAACCATTTCAACGGGAAGATACTAGCTGTTGGTTTGAAAGCTGACAACAAATAAGGTTTACATGTATGTGAACTGGCAGGAATTTGTCTCTGATATCCAAGAATTGTGCCACCTAAATCATTTCCAGATGGTTCTAAGCCTTTCAACCACTGGTGCAGGAAAGACAGTAGTGGTTGAATAAAGGATTTTCAATGATGACTGGAGGCACTAACTTCAAGACCTGATACAGGATTTTTGAAAGACCAGGTTGTTAGACTCATTTCAAATGTTGACTAGTTCATCGCAGCAACAGAAATCCCAAATTTGATCCGAGTAACATAACTCAGAATCGAGAACAGACAAATTATAATTATAACAATTTCCTTTATTCAACAATCCACTTGACAGACTGCAACCGGTTACAGTGCACAATTTTGCAGCTGAAACAATTCACAAGAACACAGATCACAGAATACATCTTAGATCTTAACTACTAACAACAGACAGCCTCCAATAAAAACACTAGGAAGACTGCAGACGCAGAGCCTGGACGTACTTGTTTGCAATGACTGGAAAACCTGAAAGGCATTTAGGCTTTTCTTTTCGAGAACGTCAAGTAAGTACTGGTTGAAGATTCCTCGGGGATCCTTACTCGACTTCTGGCTCTCCTCGAAAGATTGCTCACCAATGCTCCTAAGATAAGCAATGTCAAAACCATGCTGGTAATAAAGCTAATTAACATTATCAGAAAGAACGTGCTCATCCAGGATTTCCGACAGACTTGAATACAACTAGACCAAACCTAGTAATTCTCATGAATACACATGGGAAAGATTGTCAGCTCTGACAATAGCAAGATGGAGCATTGCGAAAAGGTGATTACTGATGGAAATCTTTTAGTCTATGATGGAAATAAACTTGAGCAATGCAACTAGACAATTATGACTCAGAAGGAGCAGGTAGAACAGGGTCAGGTGCTGCAGAGTTAAAGAAGATAAACACGTTACACATACGACACAGTCAAATATAAAAAACATAGAAAACGATTAGTACCATGCACACTGTACTGAAAGGAATAGACGAGCTGCTTAGCACTCATTGATTTCATTATCAGCAGCATTCTAACAATTGTACAAAACTTTATTCAATCGTCAATGTACATTCTAAAATATATACAAATATACAAAGACTTCTTCACAAGCAAGCTTGATGACGACTAACTGACATTAAGTTACCTGGGTCTGCATTCAATGTTATAAAAATGGTGAAAAGTAGAAGTAACTCTAGAAATATAGACTACATTAGAAGCCTGACCAGTTTAGAGTACTAATCAAAATGTAAGACTAGATGAACATGCAGCGGTCTTGGCCGTATGCACATGCATGTACCCCTAAGCATGTACCGCCGCCACCACCACCATGACCACCACCACCACCACCACCAGTGGCATTTCTACGAAGTACTCACGCTGCATAGATAGTGATTTTGTTGGCATTCGAAGACTTGACAGGCACGGTGACCAGCGGCATATTCATCGGATTCAGATGCTCAACACTGAAAACACAGCATCAATCAACTTCAACAATCAACCAGAAGCCGAGGATAGTCGTTAAGTATAAGGAAACTACACAATGTATTTCAATTTCAATGTTATTAAGTATCATTGAATCAATTACAAATAACCTATAAGTGTCGGACTGCTAATGTGTTGGAGATCTTTGATTTGTACTTACAGTAAATCAAATTTGCTACCATAACTGAATACCCTGTGCCTTGTCTTAATTCCTTAACGAGAAGTCAACTTCAAATGGCATGGCAAGAGTTGAGCACAATTAGACACTAAACCTTGACAATTTTAAGGACAAACAAATGTCACGTAGTGTGTTAGCCTAACATGTCAAGAAAATTTGTGCACTTCTTTTATCAGACAAAACATACAAAACATAGCACAATCAAGAAATTAGCAATAAAATGTCAGTTCAAAAATTGAGTATTTAAGTAAACTGAGATTAGTTTGATAGAAACAAAATAGATGTTGGTTGCTAGTAAATCACTGCTACATACATGTCTATACAGAAAGTCACTTGCCTCTTGCGACAGATATCGAGAAACATCATCAGCACCTTTGGGTTTTTCCGTTGAATTCTGGCCTCCACTGTTTCAATGCAAAGCGATTCGCTTAGGTCTGTTCCCTGACGAGCATCCCACGGAATGAGATAATGCTGATTGTTATAGATGAAGCCGTGGCCGGCACAGTAGAAGACCGCTAAGTTAAACACAATGCAATGATTTCATGAACAATGGCTGCTTCACAAACTCCATGCAACATTGTCAAAGTAATTTGCCACTATCACCTGTCAACAAGCTACAATGCACGACGTTGCACGTGCCTTCATAACAGACAGCTTATTTTTTCAAGCTATCTAGCCACGCCAAGACTTACGTAATGCTCAAACTACTCTTAACAGAATTACGAGTTAGTATACTACCGGACAATATTAAAATCGATCGCTTTCAGCAGGGAGAACACACTTTAATAACGTACCTTTTTGTTCGTCATTTCAATGCCGAAAAATATGTATGAAATATATGCGAAGGTCCATTATGATTTTAAAAAGTTAGACATAAGCTGCTGCTACTAAAAGGTTGCATTCCAGATGTATATAAAAACACTGTGACAGGAAAATATGTAAGTGAAATCCTTAAAACATAAGAAAATAATCCTTCAACTTAGAGCTGAATGTTAACTGGTTATCTCATCATATACACGAAACTCCAAAGACAAACATAACTGATTTCATTTATAACTGACTTCATTCACTTGCTTTTCGTAAATGCTTTTCTAAATATTCTAAGAGTCGTCTTACCATACACGTCAGGTGTCAGCATGCTGCAAAATTCGTCAACGGCATTTGACATCTCGGTCAAGGTTAGGTCCAGCAGCGAAATGACCTTGAATTTCATCTCTTTGAAGATTTTTATAGTGCTGTAGAGGTCATGTTCAACTGCGGGAAGTGGCTGGCCAAAACTCCGGTAAGTGGATATTCCAATGATGAGGGCCACCTTATCGCCAGCTGTGCACAAAGGTAAAATTGCAATACGATATAAAATTATAATTAGTAATTACATGTAGTACATGCCATACAACATCTCAGAGTCTCACGCTATGGAACACTAACTGCAGACTTAATATGGCATCTCCTACACCAATCTACTTTTGCTAAACATGTTAACTTTAATATATTTATTTATCTCCATTTATGTACGAGTGGCTAATAGAACACCGACTGGCAACGTAAAATTGTCATAGTGTAAGCTCTTAAGAGCTTACACTATGACAATTTTAATGTGTAAATTGTCATAATGTAAGCTCTTATGAGCTTACACTATGACAATTTTACGTTGCCAGAGTTTCAGCAACCTACAGAATGGCTGCTGGGTGAAGTTTGCTGTTAAACTACCACTGTTGTTTTTAAGCCCAAGCCTATTCTTATCGACAGTGGTATCAGTGTATTTAAAACAATGTTCACATCATTTTCCGAATCTTCTCAGATGGTTTTACCCTACGCCCTTACAAGCTCTGAAGACATACTTTTCCAACTGACTGCTCCAGACAAATACAGGTGCTGTATCAGTATTCAGTGGTCTATATAAAACACGCTCTGATTACAATTACAACCCTTAACCCTTTAATGCCAGAGGGTATAGGATTTTCCATACCATTTACTACCATCTCGGCATTAAAGCGTTAAGGGTATTAACAACTAGACCACCATGCATTAAGAGATGTCATTGTCAATACCAAGGTAGACGTTGGGTGACTGGTTGACAGTGAGTGTAGCCACATTCGATAGAACACCGACGTGGCTTCTCGTATTAATCCTTGCCTGGTAGTCGCCTGCATCCTCAATTCCACCAATCTTGATGCGTAACTCCATTGATGTAGCACCTGTGCAATCAACAGAACAAGGATTCCAACGTGCAGAAACAATAGGAAAGATGCAAACACATCAAAATAAGGCACCTCTAGGAAAAGTCACTACCTGGTTCAACGTGCTCTGTGTGCTAAATCTTGACAAGTCACTTATCCACAAAATGGCACCAGCAAATTCTAGAGGTCAGGCATTGCACTCACAACATGTCCAGTGCACTCGCCACATGTCTGGTGCACTCATCACATGTCTAGTGCACTCACCTTGTGTCTAGTTCACTAGGTCCCATGTCTAGTGCACTCACCCTGTGTCTAGTGCACTCACTCCATGCCTAGTGCACTCACTCCATGCCCAGTGCACTCACCACATGTCTAGTGCACTCACCCTGTGTCTAGTGCACTAGGTCCCATGTCTAGTGTACTCACCCTGTGTCTAGTGCACTAGGTCCCATGTCTAATGAATTGGATTTCATCCATATTAACACAAGGACCAAAGACCAGGAAATGAACTCTCCCAGGCTACATTATACATGGAATATTAGATACTAATTTTCCAGTTAATACAGTCATTAAGATTCTGACAACTTATTTGTGAAGCAAAATTTTCACAAGCATAGGAATAGATACCTCTATTATAAGTGGCATTGAGAACCACAGAAACTTTGTAAGTTGCATTAAGAACCATTACCTGAAAGCTGTCTGCTATAAAATGACATACTTCAACCAACCAAAATTTAAAAAAGAAAAGATCAAACACCAGATTTCATTGGAAACATTCTCTACTGAACTTAGATGTTAGAATCTGTTGCGGAATCATGTTCTGGTATTTTTGAAGTAACTAAACGAATCAATAAATCAATTGAAATATCAATAGAAACCCTTCCAGATTTCTACTCAGAGATGCTCAAGCTACTAAAGGTACTACAAAAGGTAATATAAACATGAAAAAAAATTACACACAAGCAATGGTGTCAGGTCGCAAACATACAGGTGTACATTTAGCCCAACATCGCGCCTTTGCCACTGTCTGCCCTCTACTGTGGCATGGCGTTCCTACTATTATTCGTGCTCAGATTTTATCTGGAGGCTTTACTTTTTCTGCCCGCTGTCTTAAGACTTTTTTTTTTCCAGGAGTTCTTCGCACTGGGATCGCCTCTGATTAGGTTGTACTGTGAGAGGTGCTTTATAAATCCCAAAATAGAAAAGAATAGAATGAATAGGTGAAAGAAGCTTATAAAACCAGCATGTGGTCAGCAGTAACTAACCCTCAGTTTAGTTTAAATTACAATCGCACCTACTTTCATTCATTCATTCATTTGGACACTTATATAGCGTTCCTTAAAAAAAAACTACTCAGAGGCGCTCCCGACTCCAGCACGTCCAAAAAGAACAGTTTTACTGTACGTATGGTGATAAAATGATAGCGACTAACCATCGATTGCCATGCTGTTGTGAAACCACTGGAAGAAGATTTTCTCGTATGGGTCTGAATGAACGGCTTCTACCCGAAAGATAGTGTGGCCACCGATAGCATCAGTTCTTGATGTTGGTTGCAGCATAATTGTAGGTGGCTCTGTCGAAAATGAACAATCAGTTCAATTATTAATGCCCTGCATTGATCAGCTCCAATTTACTTTACTTATTATAGTCTCTAGTTACTGCTTGAAATACGGCCAAGATATGTCCCTTCAAGATTCTAAATGCACGCATAAACTGTTCAGTGTTCACAGGAAAATGTTCCTACGCCATCACAAAATCGTTCCATGTACTGCAGATTATGCAGGAAACAAGAGTGAAGTGCATGAAAGTCCAGGGAATAATATAAAAGCAAGAAATCAAAAACACGGAAATCATTAGCATACGGAAAATAGATTACATAAACCACATGAGATGGTAGTGCAAGACATAGTCCCTCAATTTGCCTTGCAAGTCACATATTGGCCGAGGAGAATAACCTCATTACACTAATGAGTCATATTGTGTAAACACCAGACATTTGATAGTTTTGTGAATTATAGTAAAAGAAGTCATACGGTTCTAAACATCAACTACAAACAATTCGTAGTTACCTACGAGCGGTGTTATCTGGATAGATATGAATTGCTTATATTGAATCAGCTTATCTAACTCCTTGTGTCTGAAGAGTCTTATCAGTGACTGATCCCTTCTTCGATTGCCTATTTAGGTCGTCGATTGGTCAGAAGATAGCTTCTTTATCAACGAGAATGTTATCAGCGTGACAGCAGATCAGCAACAGGCGTGACGAATAACACAATTGAATTCATCATTGTCTTTCCGCAGCTCATCGTGAAGCAGTCAAACAAATAGCTCGTTTTCAGCGTTCCAATTTCCTTTGTCGATCGTCTCAGTTCAGTTCTAATTGGCTTACTCGCGTATGAAAGCACATATAATTAATTATAACAGCCTTTTCAACAAGTCCATTAGTGCTCGATTGGCTGATAAATCTTACGACTTTCTTGAAGAATGCAGATCTTTCATAATTATTCTTGTCAATGACAGCAGTTACCAACAGTTCGTCGTGCTCACCATTTTTCAAAGTCTACTTTTCTGAGCAAAAATTTGTGCAGTGTTCCGGACACCGGAACAATGTACTCAAAAACAGTTGATCACGTGGTTCGTCAGTTGATGTACCAACTCACCAATGTTGCAACATGTCATCGTATACCGCAGCTCTTTATAACTAAATGCTGCTACCAATTATCTTGCTTATACTAACCTTTACTAAATTACTATATGAAACAAGACATTTTAAAACCAGTATACTGCTACAGAGATCATGAAAATTTGATCATGGAAGTTCTTGCACTAACAACCGCGTAAAATAACCAAAAGAATTCAATCTTGTGCCACCCACCTCTCAGATGATTGTTGGGATTTTCAACACACTGCAAAAGACAACAAGTGTTTTGATCCAGTTGAAAAGTTACTTTAATGAAATCAATGAGCTGTTAGTCTAATTCTGAAATGATCAAGATCTAACTCATCCAAACTGGTTGTCCTCAACTTCGAGCAAAGTCAGCCACTATTCACCCAATTTACAATGCTCCTTTTAACTGCCGGAAGTTCTTAGACACAGCTACACTTTAATAATAATAATAATATTCTCTTTATTAACAATCCGGTTGACACACCGCAACCGGTTACAATGTACACTTATGCAATTTAAACAATTCACAAGAACGAAGATCACAGAATACACAAATCTTAACTATACCAACTGAACAGACAGCTTTGTAATTAAGTTCTTACATTGACTTGATTCCCAGCAAAGAACATTAGAAATGCTAAGAATAAAGCTGGCAGGACATAAACACAAAAATGTGGAACATGATCCATGAAAAGAATATAACCGATAACTCATACCTGATTCATTTCAGTTGTTACTTTCTGCTGAACATTCAATTTCTGTGGGCCCGTAGCATAAAGCCAGCCATTTGTCTTGGGAACAACACAAGGGGGCTTTTGATCTATAAAAGAGAAACAAAACATTGAAAGACAATCAAAGTAGTGAAATGTTTACATGACAGATCACTTCCTGATGACATGTCTTTACAAACTTAATCACTTAGAGGAAAGTCATACATTAAGCGGAACAACAGAGGGGATGTTATGATATCGCTGTAAAATATGGGTTATCAAGAAATTTTCAATTAAATCCGACAAATTTCTATGAAAAAAAAGAATAGCTTAACTGTATTGTATTTATAAATTTATAAAACTGAATCTTAAGTAAATTCCAAACACAGAAAAACTCCTTTACATTGAATCTCAAATGACTTTCATCAATAGTTCAATGTATCCAAATGTTCAAAATATCAAGAAAAAATACACATCAACTTTAATCGGACTTGTGATGTAAATCTGGTAGATTTTTGATTGTCACAGAAAAGACAGCACCTTTGGATACCTTTTACCAGATGTTGCAAAATCTGATTCCATATCTAATCTAATAACTTCCATGTCTAATCTAACATAATAACTTTCATATATCTAATCTAATCTAATCTAATAATTTCCGTATATAATCTAATCTATTCCAATGACTTCCATAGTGTCATCATCATAACGAGCAAGGTAATTGATAATCACTCAAATGAAACAGTGGGCACAAAGTCATCATCGTTCACTAATTTAAAAAAAAGCAACATATCACCGATAAATGCAGCTACAATGAAATATCACCCAAAAGAGCAAAAGTTTGATAATCAGCACAAAAAACATTTTTAAAAATCTCAAATATGCAAATAACCAAGATATAATATTCACGAACTTGAATAAGTGGCTGAAAAACGGTTTGAAATTACCCACCAGGAGAAAAGCGAACATCATTTGGCTCCGTCTTAGTAAAGGTTGTTGGTCGGGGGTTGACAAGCACAGCACACTGGGTTGTGAAGACATATGGTGTTTCTGAGTTGATCTTGTGGTGTATTCGACAACTGTAACGGCCAGAATCTGACCGCCTGTACCAAAACACAACACCAAAAACTAAAGCACTGAACCACTTAATCGGCCTGTCGTTCAAAGTCTTTTATGTAGCGCAAGGTGCTGCTAGGTAGCATTTAAGGAAGTGATTCCCAACCTTTTTGGACTGTAGTGCTACTTTTTCTAAGTTGGAGGACACGAGGGTCACTTTTTCTTAGTTGAAGGATATTAGGAGGCCACAAGGCTAAAATTTAATTAACTAAAAGCATATAAAATCGATGTAAATGAATCAAAATAGAATGTCTGATGTTATTTATAGAGGTGAAAATACAATAATTCGTAATAGAAAATAACTATGTGTGTTATGTGTTCTATCCTGCTCAAATTGTCAATTTTCTCATATATTTTTGTTAATTCCTTGAGATATGAGGGCCACTTATTTAGGCCTGGCGGGCCACTTTTGACCCGTGGGCCACAGGTTGGGAACCACTGATTTAAGGTATAGTGAGACTGTACATATAAGGAAAATCAATTTGTCAGAGACAAAGTCGTAGGGTTTACACTAAGCGTTGACTGCAGACAGTCACTTACTCTGAACTTGTGATTTGAATTTAAATCACAGTTGAAAATTTTATTTATGAATATTTCTATAGCACCGTTGATTGCAAGATACTTCCAGGATGCTTTACACACACAGTCAATGACTGTCGCTGGCTTTTAAACTCTTGTGCAGCACCCATTCCTATGACCTCACATGCGATATGTCGCTATACGAATCAAATTATTATTAGAACTATAGCAGAAAACAGTCAAATAGAAACCATAAATCATATACACAGCAACCAGTCAACTTATCCTCAGAGATATCTGGTACAAAGTTAAGAATGAAAATCTCGATTTCGTGTGACCCACATCGAATCAAATCATGACAAGGCAGAACAACAACAAAACTGTCCTGAACCAGCACTGAGATGCCGATTCTTATAAAAGAGAGAAAATCGTGAAAGCAGCACACTCTAAAACAAGCAGAACAGATAAATTGAATAATTCACACTGGTACCCTACCTAGCTTTGTCGATGACCAGCCGGCCATCTTGTCTGAGCGACAGTTTAGTGTCATCACGAAACCATGTGTAGACAGGGTATGGAAAGCCAGACGCCTCACAAGTCACGACCATCATATCACCCTCGTCAACAGTCAGTTCTGACACAGGCTGTAGTGTGATTACAAGTTTCTCTGCAATGACAGTTTTCATTTCTTGTAAATGTTTAAGTCAACTAGAAATCTGTAACAGGAATCACAAGAAGCTCATATGGGAAAACATAAAAATTTCATTTCTTATAAATGTTTAAGTCAACTAGAAATCTGTAACAGGAATCACAAGAAGCTCATACGGGAAAACATAAAATAGTGTAAGATCATTTGGATTTGCACAACAAAAACACTTTTTGAACTTGCGACAGTGAAAACATCAAACAATACCATCGTTGGCCTAAGATCATATTTAATAAAGATGCGCTTTTATAGCATGCGGGCAGAGACATTTTAGGATTGAGGAAGAAGTAGTTTAAGAAAACGGAATTCATAGAAAAAGAGACCAATCTTGGCTTTTACAGTACTTAGCAATAGGCTGAACAGTAAAGAACACGTTAGCAATTCACCATTATTTGTTTATTTGATTTGTTTCATTCATCCTTACACAAATATTACACATAATTATATCTCATTCCATCCATCTATTCAACACTACATAATTTCTCTGAATTAATAATTAATAAATGATTGAACAAATTAAAAAATAAATGGACAAGCTCTGGTATAATTTTCGCCAGAATTCAAATAGTACAGTGCTAATTAAAACGAATCCTCTTTCTTTGACTGCACTAGATAATTTGCCAGTACCCATCACGATAAAAAGTCAAAAATGCTACCAACAGAACTTTTTCTAGCAGTTGCAATATGCTAAGGTAAAGAGTTAACAGCTTAGTACCATCACCAGTGCTTTGAGTATGTAGTTTCAGTGACGGTCTTAACAAATGATTCCAAGGTAAAATAGACATAAAAGCAAACTAAGCTTAGAAAAGCCAACCTGATGAGCAACATCAAAGCTTTGTAGAGTAGAACACTTAAAAGGAGCTACATTAAGCATCTTAACACATATACATATATACACTGTGTCCGGATAAAAAGTAGACCCCAAAAGAAAGTGTCATAGCTCGGTCAAAACTTTTAGGATTTGTCTGAAATTTTAAACAGAGCAACAGTGACCATATTTACACGAGATCCTAAAACCGATTAAAAATATTCGTGAGTTTGTCAAAGTTATGAGCGTTTAAAATGCAGCACCAAAAAATTGAACTTTCCAACATGGAAATCCTGAAAAAAGTTAAATTCAGCTATATCCGGTGTTCAAAATGTCTTTCTTGTTCACGAACACACTACTGTAGACGTAGACGCTACTGTTTGATGATCACCTGGTCAAACATCTGCCACTCATCAATCAGACGCGCCCTACGCCCTACGGTTATCGATGCCATGAATACGCGTAAACGAAAAACGCGCTCCTCCAGTAAATGCACCTGGTACTCCGGATCGAGGCCTGGATTGCTGGGCGGCCACAGCTGGGTGGTATGAAGCCGAGTGTATCCCTGGACAACTGCTACGTCTACGGTCGTGTGTTCGTGAACAAGGAGGACATTTTGAACACCGGATATAGCTGAATTTAACTTTTTTCAGGTTTTCCATGTTGGAAAGTTCAATTTTTTGGTGCTGCATTTTAAACGCTCATAACTTTGACAAACTCACGAATATTTCTAATCGGTTTTAGGATCTCGTGTAAATATGGTCACTGTTGCTCTGTTTAAAATTTCAGACAAATCCTAAAAGTTTTGACCGAGCTATGACACTTTCTTTTGGGGTCTACTTTTTATCCGGACACAGTGTATACTCGGCAAGAACAAAAGTTAAGTAGGGGCCTAGATACCAAGAAAAACTAGCAACGAACATTGTAAAGCAAAATGAACCGGTGTCAATCAGTGCTTAAAGTGTAGAAAAAGAAGTGCCTGGACGCTCCTTACCTTTCTCTGCTGTGCGGGCCAAATAAGTGGCAGGACGGTGTTCAAATTTTAAAATAAAATTTTAAAATAAGTGCCTGGACGCCGTCCATGACCGTCCAGGCACACTTTAAGCCCTGGTGTCAATGCAGTCCAAAGTTGGTACAGGACAAAAGATGGTTAAACAATCTGAATTTAGTGTTGCGATTACTACCTGGAGGATGAATGTAAACAAGAACTCGTTCCATTCGAAGTTTGTCGAGAAACTGCGCCAGGTCGTTGACGGTCATGCCCCACAATCCCCACTTGAGTAGAAGCTGCTCGGACGGACTGTTGCTCAGACTCCGATGGAGCACGCGAGCGCATTCCTCAATCTCGTTCATGCTGAACAAGAGCAAAGCAGTCATCGTCATCATCAATCCAACAACACAGGTAATTCTATGCATCGTCAATCAAATGCATTTATGACAGCAGAAGCAAGGAATGTCTCAGGCAGTGTTTAATCTGGTCCCCTGCTTCGGGAATTCAGGTTTCTGGGGAGAGTGGAAAATTGGCCGTTCTGGGTAGACAGCAACCAATGAGCCCAACACCAACAATGCCCTTTGACCAGTCTTTTTTTATGAAGACCTTTTCTGTCTTTCTTTCAAAATTTCAGATAAAAATAACAATTCTCGTAGTAACTTCTGTACTATTAAATCGGCATACCTTTTTGTACATCAATGCCATGCTGTACAAAAGTGTACATGTAAACAAGAGTCTCAGGTGATCCACAGTGCATTTAAACTAAGAAAATGCAAGCAAGAAAGACGGTCACTGTTACGCTTCATCTTGCATGGCTGCTAGGATTACTTCAAATCGCATTAGTGCTGACACGAAATACAAACACCAGTCTTAAGAAAGAAATTTGATATTTACATTTGAAATCAGTCAGGGCTTTTTTAACGTGCAGTTGTACCCAAAATGTGCAGTTCTAAATGGATTTGTGCTGTTGTGGAAGCACTTCTGTACAGTTAAAACTAGCAAAAAAGGTCCGATTGGAAGTAATTTACCATGGAAGATTGGAAAGGAAAGAAAGAGTTGTGCAGTTATAAAAATTACTTAAAAACAGCCCTGAAATCAGCAGAGTGGTGCACGTGGTCTGACAGGCAACCAACTCCATGATGTTGTGTAGTAATAAAGAATATACTTACTTACTCACTTTACTTTAGGAAGTACCAACATCAGGCAATTCACTGGCATGACCATCAGAAGGATGTGGGTTCAATACCTGCTGGCCCCATAAGGTTGGCACAGGCTTCAACTACCTAAGGGATGACTGTAATATGAGTGGCTGGACAGATCAGCAATGACCAGCAGGTTGCCATACAGGGAAATCCAAATCCTGTCAAACTTGATATATAGTAGTAACAGATGATATCATGTAATCTTGCAATGTACTTTCAGCAAGAATTAATTAACAATTACTATTATTATTGTCCCCCTTGAAGTCCAACCCACACCTCAAAGTGGTGAGGGGGTGTAAACAGTCAGGTAGGGGATTGCCTGCAGAGGCTATGCCATCAGTGGTGAAGGGCTGCACGAACCCCGAAAAACTGGCTAACGTGGGCGGCAAAGGCCTGGGCAGCAGCGGGTTTTGCATAGGTGATCGGGCAGAGGATTGCGAAAGTGACAACGGCTGATCAACGAAAGGCTGGTCTATGGACTGCCACTGCGAGGTGGAAAGGCATGGGAATCTACCACCTCATTCTCCCAATGAGCATAATGGACGGTTAAGAGCATGGAGAAGAACTGTCCAAAATGCGACCAACCCTCGTGTCAAGGAACGTTGAAGGCAAGGCAATGGCAAGGCAAGATTATTGTTATTATTATAATTATTATCATTTTTATTTGTATTATTACTAAATTATTATAATTTTTTATTATATTATTATTAATTAATATTATTTTAAATTTATCGTTGCTATTATTATCTCACCCGAGTTCATATCTGGTTCCATCAGCACATCCGATAAGGTCTCTCCATTTCGAGCCAAGGTCAAGGTCTTCATGTATCAGCCGCAAAATCTTTGGGTGCAAGTCTCGAATGTTGCTCTCAGGAGAGGCCAGCTCAGCCATGCTACAAGCACATAACCACAGATTTAATACAATTACGTCATTTGGCTATGCAACGAAGACTTCTAGTCAAGTTTTGGTAATTGGCAACGGTATGAGATACGAGATACATCATCCTGTCTCTTGGGCCTAAAAAACTTGACGAGCTTCATCAAAAATGAGGTTTGGATGAGAATCATTCTTTACAGAAACTGCAATAATTAAGCAGAGTTGCTCAATCAAACTGTCAAATAACTTAGATTTTATCAACCATTCTGCTTGATAAAGTTAAAAACTGTTCCACAATGTGCATAGAGTATATGCATAACATGGCATTTAAATAATAAAATTTATTATAATAATCATAATTATCAGAAACTAGCAACACATGTATTACTGGGAAGTCATTTAACTGTACATAAATAAATTCTGAATTCTTGGAAACTTCGGCAAATTTGACTTTGCAAAACCAAACAGAAACAAGGTATATAGAATTCTGTGACTGGAGACCAATGTCAGATACCACAAAACAAACAGGGCTAATACTAAGGCATCCAGCTGTGCATAAAGTGCCACCTGTAGGACACACAATGGCCACTGTGTCCAAAACGCAGCAGTCGTTGAGAAACTACAGACCTGAATGTGTTCAAGAGGCTCAGACTTAACACAGAACAGACAGAATTTATATGGCTCACTACTAGACAATGGAGTGCATGGATTGATGGAAGTGATAGAGGCAGCATTCCAGGTCTGGGAACTTGGGAGTGTTTCTTGATTAGCACAGATTTATCTGTGGACGAGCCGCAAGTCGTTTCTCTCTGTCATTATTCACAACTATGCAACTCTGCCTCATTCCTTCATTCTGACAAACCTACTTAAATTCTGTATATGGCAGCTTCTATTCAACCCAAACTACACCACTCAAATTATTATATTCATTTAATGGTAACAAATACTGATAGACACACCGCTATCAGGTACAGAAAGCTGTTGATCAAATACAATATGATACCTATAGAATGTCTTTAACCTTGTCTGTGGGATTTGTCTTGGGATGAGAGCACAAAATGATAGAAATTACAAAAAGAATGATTCTATGTTCATATAGGATACTAGGCCAATGAGATGAGACAATTTATCATCATTAATGAGCATAGGGTGCCATTCTATACAAAACCTGAGAGATGTAATGTCTGTCATCTTTGGTTGGCAATACAAAGTTGCGAGGGCGTGGCCTCAATTGGTAGGGACGATCAGCAACCGGTGGGAAAAGGTAAATTATCGCTAAACTGCCAAAATTCTTGCACATTTCGAGCAATAATGTGATAGATGCTGCACTATTTTCAGGTTAAGGAAAGTATCATCCACAAGATCTGACGAGTGGGAATAGCTTTAATAGCACTTAAGTATCACGCCAGACCACCAGTACACCACAGAGTTTTGCAATCCTGTTTTTTAACCAGCTGGGTTGACAGCCACTCAGTGGGCCATGTAATCGCCCACATGTTGGTCACTGGTTTCTGCACCACGTTAACGCGCCATCAGATATAGAGCTGACCAATTCATTGCAGGATCAGAACCCCATCCCAATGCAGGAGGCTAAGCAATAGAAGATGCCCAGAGGGTCCATAACCAACCATTCACCTGGTTTATTCCCAGACAGAGTTACAATCTCTGGAAAACTCCCCAGCATAAGGTGCATCAAATTCATAACACATCGAATCATAATATTACAATAACAATAATAACAACAAATTTTAACTCTTGATGGATTTGACATACCTTGAGTCAAATAATAATAAAAATAATAATAATAATAGTAATAATTAATATAATAATAGTAATAATGGCGATCTTTATAGCGCCATAGCTCTGCCGATACCCAAGGAAAGGGTGCCGTACATGCGTTAAAAAAGTAAATGGCAGGTTTATCTAATCAGATATATCTTAAGCTTTGATTAAGTTGCCTCCAGAGATGGTGCATTCTTCACATTGTCAGGAGACAGTTATATGAAGGGGCCCTGAGACAGAGAAGGAAAGTTGCCAAAACTCGTAGAAGACCACAAGACTTTGAAGTAGATTTTCTACAACGGTGAGTGGACAGCCTTTTCCCTCCCTGCCTGATGTTCCCACTGACAGCATATGGAAAGTGTAATCATCATAGCTCAGTTGAGTCAGTTGGCTATGGGTTATACTAGACGACTCTATAGCAAATGAGGTTATAGTTTGATCATCAATTAATTTCACAGAAAAGAATGGCAATACTCTTGTAAACACAGTATTTCTGGTGCAAATACAACGTACCTGGTTGTGTCCATAATGATCATTTTGAATGTACTTATGTCTCGACTGTCACATTAACAAAGTTGGACAAACTGACAGATACAGCTGATGAATCACACAGCACTCGCTTGAGGATGTAACCAAACTGAAGTATAGGCTACGCCAACTAAATATTCTTGAATCAAGCAGTTACGTTAAAAATCACATAATCCTGTCTGAACGATACTTAATTCTGTGTTAATTCTAAAATTATATGTGAAGACAGTCGTCGCAAGCAAAGTTAAAAGGCAGTACAACTGCTCGCTGGGCTACACAAACTACCCGTCTGAATTCATAGAAAGCCACTGTGCGTCACCATGCAGGAGTGCCCGCCCATTCACTCCCACGCCTTTCCCGCAGACGACGGGTAGAAGGGTTTTATCAAAATATCCCCCATCAATTGCGCTGTCGTTGACCAAAGCCAAGTTCAGTGTGGTATTATAATACCGTATAATTATTATATAATATTCTTCACTATGCTCAGCAGTAATTTAAAAATAATCGCTAAAATGACACGCACCTAGCTTTTAATTGAAGATCAAACTGAGTATTACGATAGCGCTTGATTAAAAAAATATATTCTATATAAATGCGAAATCCAGGAAGTTGCATAAATTCGCATTTCGCTACGTACGGAATAGAATGGAATTTCCATTCGTTTACTCTATTTTTAGATTGGAAATACCACATTTGTTTAGCGCGCTCACATTTACGATAATTTACATAATAAAATATGATTATCGTAATCGAGAACAAGAATACAATTCAATACAATAACATAGCATAGTGATAAAATGTAGCCAACTGCGACAGAGACATTAAAATGCCGAAACAGGCGCAGAAGTAGGCCTAGGACTACTGAACTGATCAAATGTTTCAATCGTAATCTCCAAACCTCTAAAATAATATATGTTAGTCAATTAAGCGCCGAGCACCAGCTGAGCACCAAGAGCTATAAGTCCGTTTTCTTACTGTAACATTGTGCATTTTCCACCTACAAGCAAAAATTTTATATATTCGGAATCAGCTATTAAAGCTGATAATGATAGGACGTGTGCACATTCTCTGAAATGAAAAAATTTTCCCAACTTTTTCACATTTTTAGAAATTTTCATGTAAAATCAACCAGGGGTGCACACCACACCCATTGGATTTTTATGAAATTTTTTATGCATAAACTACATGCAAAGTAATTACTAAAAATGAAAACTTTAGCAGAATATCTCAAATATTGACCAAGATATCATTTTTTGAAGTTTAACAAGACACAGGATTGTGCGAAACGGCATGATCTACCAAGTTTGGACTGCTATATATTGGCCAAGAAATGGACTAGAGGCTTGAAACTTTTTGCATGCAACCAGTTTGTTGTGCTCTTTCTAAACATTCTAGAATCGGGGTGGTGCTACGGTTGGCTCTTAATATAGAACGTTGTAAATATTGCACAGAGGTCAATTCTGACTCAGGTTTCGTACATCATAATAAACTGCCAATCTTCGCCATGCAGGTATAGGAAACAGACAACTATGGAAAAGGTCCCTGGATACAGAACAAGCAAATGATGCAGCTATAAAGAAACAAGCAAGAAACGGATAATAGCTCAAATTCAGTTAGATAGAGAAGCAGCGAACAGTGATGAATGAGGCATATATCAGCTAAGGGTTATTTTAAGTACGATTGAGTTAAAAATGGAACCCAGTGGATTTCAATGTGTTGGATGATGACACTCCTGCTGCTATGTGCATTATTTCATCAATATTATTGGTCACGTTATTTCAGAAATTACTTATGGACACACTTGTCTATACCACAATGGCACAGAGCTGTGCAGATCAGAAGTGATATTACACACCAAAGTAACCATCTTTGGATCTTTCAACGCAACCCATCTTGCAGCTACAGTGTATAAGCTTACTGCAGCTTTGTGAAACCTCTGGTAAAGTTATGCATAGTCGCACCCAGCTTTCGCCTTTAAATGGAAAGTTACGCTACATGTATAGCGATATATGACAGTCATAAACAGTCCAATGTGTGAACAGCAAAAAACAGCAATTTAACAGAACCATATTATATAGCGATAGAAGACAGTTCTAAACTGTAATATGTAAATCTCTATTCACTATTCACTAATCATAGCAGCAAGAATAAACAAAACCCGAAAGAAACAAGAACAAAAAACAGAATGATATAACAAAAGTGCATATAACAGGTGAAAACAGCACTTGGTGCATTGCGGACAAACATGCATAAATGACAGACTTGGTTTTTACTTTGAACAGTTATACACACAACACGGATATATATATATATATATATATATATATATATATATATATATATATATATATATATATATATATATATATATAACAGAACTTTGCAAACTCTAATAATTACATAAATCTTTATTCACAAAGCGTAGTAGCAAAGACAAACAAGAAATGATTTTTATATCTTGGTAAACATTTGTTTTCGAGCAGTATCAACACTTGTGCAATCCCTAGCCCCGCCGTACATTATAGTAAAACGATACAATGAAGATATTGTGGCATCTACCAAGCAGCCAGCATGCTCAGTATTAAAGTTCATTGATCATCAGTTTTGCAGTAACTGATTTAAGCATAATCACCAAAAGCACACACTCAAAATTCCCGATATCATGGAATTCTGATTTTGAATTTTTCTGTCATTGCAAAGACAATCAGCAAAGAAAGAGAAGCTTTGAGTTTTGACTTAGAACAGCAACAGCAGGACACAGAAAAGAAGATGAGGATCTGGAGAGAGACAAATGGCAATATAGGCATCCAGCAACAAAGTAAAACATTACTATAGAAGAGAAAATTCAAGCAGCATGGCAGAAATATAACTTTTACAAGACAGAGAGAAATAAACTGATATGGGAAGAAAGATGAAATTGGGAGAGCTTAAAAGGTGGCAGCAACACACAACTAGGCAAAAAGGTTCCTGGATACAGAACAAAGTAAGATAAGGCTGCAGCTGTGAAGAAACAATTAAGAAACAGAGAACAGAAAGCTGTTCAGTTGGCACAAAGCATGGACAGACCTGGTTGCAATGACCTAGCAGAGCAAAACCCTTGCAAAGTAATGTAAAAATAAATTTAAAATTAAACAAATGGCCTCAAGCTGTAGACGAATGAACTACACAAAATTGACTCACACGCAAAAGGAGAGAAGACCATTACCTTTCTCCCATAATCATACAAAGATAGAGAAGCAGATAAAATTATTTTATGTAAGAAGTGACACCCTGCATGGATTAAGTGAATACTTAAGAGGTTCGAGCCTCGAGGTGAGACTGCTGCCAGAATGGAATGCAGGATCTTATTTGCTATATTCTAGTTGTTTGGATGTCAGAAAATGGTTTGTTGATTGTGTCATTCAATTCAAGTGGAGGGATTATTCCATACCAGGTGTGCTTGAAAACCACCTGTTGATTTGAATAATTTTTGTCCCCATCCCAATCAAATGTGGATTTGTCAATGGTAATGCCAACAAAGATGCCTCTTCTTTCTTTCTTGTGTAGATTAGAGCTGATGAGTTGTAAGACATCATGTTTGCCAGAATGAGGAGGATGTGTCCTATTTTTGATGCAGATAGCAATGGAAATGCTATGCAATTGATGGAAGGGTTATAACTTGTTGATAATATCAGGAACAGAGGAGCATGGTCTAGCTTGGCTGAACCAGGATGAAGGACAAGTTGCCAGCCTTGTGGTAGGTATTTCACTTGAGCCAAGTGGAGGTTGAAATCAGCTAGGATTAGATGGCGTGTATAGGTGTGCATGTAGACTTCCCAAGACTGGCCTTGCTGTTTAAGAATATGTGCTGTTGCTAAAACTTCCTTGATATCAGTGCGAATCTTAGATGGTGGAGTAAACTGTCTTGGATTGAGTAGTGGTCTGGGAGCAGGTTTTCTGGACGTTCCATTGGTCAATTCTTTATTAATCTGTGGCTTAAATTGGTGAGATGATTCAAGTAGGATGCAAGAGGGAGGATGGAGTGTTCTTTTTCTTTCTTTTCATTCTCAAGGCCGGGCTTTTTGTGATTCGGGGATAATGTATGTCGTGGGGGCGAATAATTATCAATCATCCGTGGTGGAAATTAAAGAGTCAGAGAGTCGTTCTCCATACTGGAAATTGTAGGGAGTGAAGTAATTTCCGTGGTTGATCTGGTTAGTAGATTTCATTTTTTGGCTGGTAATTGTAGGCAGATGAGAGTGATTGAGACCTAACAAACTTTGTCGCTTGATGAGTAGTCTCTCTTCAAGGTGCTGTCGAATTATGTTTGTTATAGCCATTCCGATTTATGTCAATGTCTGTTCATGCCTTGCTTGAGAGATGCATTCTTGGCTTGCGTTCCCACTGCTCATCATGATGGAACTCTAAAACACAATCATGCATTTCAATAACATTCTTTATCAGCGTTCCCACTGCTCACTCAAACCACTTTAACCACTGTAGAAATCTGAAAGAAGTCTGGATTGGCGGATTTGGTGGGTTGATCAGGAGGATTAGTAGACGTTGGCTTAATTGGTTCGACGTGAAGAAACTAGACCCGGGATATGTGGGGTTGATAAACCGGGGTGACCGGGGGCTAATTTTCAGGGAATATCGCGATATGAGCTATCATCCATCTTGGAGCGGTTAGTCTATATAGCCCAATATCACACAACCAAAGACCATGGATACTACTCAGAAGCGGCTACGTAAATAATTAACAATTAAGGTCTTAATTCGTGAAGAAATTAGTCCAGGATTTAAATGTAAATTTTACATATCGCTTTGTGCTGAATTATGTTCAGTTTATTAATCATGATTTTAATTCTAGCCTACTAATGCGGTCGCTTCGTATCCTTCCAATTGTAGCCTAGTCGAGTGCAGCCGTTGCCAGAATGTGCGATGCCAGCATGTGCACGCATTGTGTCCGTTGCATGCAGGGCCGTAAATCCCGGGGAGGGAAGGGAGGGAATTCCCTTCCCACTCTTAGACATGGGGAGGGAACGTGAAGGAATTCCCTCCCCACAATTTTTTCTCAGCTGCGTCACAAATGCTAGAGTAGGCAAGCTGTAAACGACGGCACATTGCTCGAAACGTGGATATTTGAAGATTTGCCCTGTGATCAAAAGCCGCACAGCTAAAAGAGGTGTAAATCTGTTCATTGATCAATAGAATCTCTTCTTTATTAATACAAAGAGAGGAATTTATGACTTGACACGCCCAATATAGTCTATCATCATGAAAGACTGCAGAAAGGAAGACAGCTAATCACACACACGCACACACAATACCATACATAGGGCCTGCCTGTACTCAAAATGGACAAGCTCCTAAGCACCTTTGTCACTTGGTGCACAAACCCTCTCTGCAGTACCTTCCCACCCTCTCCGGTCGGCTGATCGGTTTGCTTATCGACTTGATCTAGTTCCTCGGGCAAGGACTTACATGGCCCAACACCAGCTTTTGCCATTGTAGACCCTTTCATGTGGAATTAGACCCTTCTATGTTGTTGTTACGTGTTTAACGACACTGCCATTTCAAAGATGGTTAGTGTCGCAACGCCATTTAGGTCCCCGTGGACGGACCGTTCTAGCCCGAGATTTGAATCTCTGAAATAACCACCTTTGGGAATCGAACCGTGGCCCGCACGCTCTCTTTCAGAGAGTAGCGTACAGACGCGCCGCCATCGACCTTGCCAATGTGGCCAAGCGAGTCAGCTCCCTTCTATGTTGAATAACCTACCTCCCTTTATATATCTTTATTAAGATCTAATTAGAGGGTGCACGACGTCTTCAACCATTCTTCAACCATTCACTGCTTCAGGTCTTTCCTATTCCCTCGGGGCTTTCACGCTGAGAGTGCCTCTGAATAGCTAGTACTGTAAGAGGCGCTTTGTAAATTGGCACATAAGTTTGCATACGTGCATTGACGGTTCATGCATGCATGCATAACATGTATACACAAGTACATAGGCTAGTCATATTTGAAGCATGGGCTCTCAGATTTGAAAGAAGAAATACTGATAGGCCTGTCACATCATCTCAAGACCACGTTATACCGCACAGAGGATTACAAATAAATTTAAACAAATAAAATTCGTGAATAGAGTGCGGTGCGTTAAAGGATTTAAGAAGTCTCATCTCTTTCGTTTTTCCAAATGACTTGTGGATGGTGTGCTGGTAAGTGCTTTGAAAATAGTGCAAATGTGCACTGCATTCCCTATCAAGAACAACTTTTCACATACACAAACAAATTTGAAACAATTAGGCCTAGCCATTGCCTAAATCTGTGCACCAGAAAAGTGACTGACAGCATTGTATAATAGCATAATAATTTTTATCATTATGATCAGAGTTCTTCTAAGTATACATATAGGCCTATAATGAATCTGTTTTGGTTGCAGTATATAGGTAGCGAGAGCCAGCCTATTTTGTGGATTTCAGTCAAAATAAATTCAGCTATTAAAACAATTGATAGGCAAGAGATGGCAAAAACGACAAAATGATATGATAAAGTATTTGTTTGTTGTGGATTATATTAGCCTGCAAGTAGAAAGTTATGTATAATTAAAATTAATTTTCACCTTAGACCTATAATTGACTGAGATTCACGCAACGTCCAGACATGTTTTAACCCCTTGTCAACTCATTGTTGTAGAATATAACCGTGTTGTTGTTTAACTTGATCATTAAACATTTAACACTGAACACAGGTTAGGTCTTTAGTGCGCGAACCAACAATTTTTAACACTAACTTTGGGTGGTATTCTTGGGGGGAGGTATACTATACGCACAATTCCGAAGGGACAATTTTCCCTCCCCACATTTAGCTACAGATTTACGGCCCTGGTTGCATGTAGCCTATTCTCGATATCATCGCCTTCATTCCACGAACTTAGGCCTACATCAATGCCGCCGGGGAATGATCCCAGCTCCTGATATGCGCTTACAATCTCAGAGGAAGTTCTGTAACCTAAACCAAAATCATTAACATTTTCTCGATGACAAACCTGGGCAACATGCATTTCCCGTGTCACGTTCTGACAGAAAATGCAATAGGTCCAATTAAAAGAATTACCGCTTGACACTCCGTACATTGATTGTGCAAAGTTAGGTAATGTCTTGATAATGTCTTGCCAACTTACCGAAACCGCCTAAATTTCCTTAAAATAATAAATTAAAAGAAATATAAAAATACGTAGCAGACCTTTAACGTCGAAAATGCAGGAAATTACTAACCGGAAGTCTCCAAAATCAGCACAAATCATTTGAATTTTCACTACGTAGCCACGTAAATAGCCCAAATTGACGTAATAAACGATGTCGAAATATGATCAAATTTCTTTTTTCTCGAATACAGTTCAAGATGTGCACACGTTTAGTTCGCTTAGTAAAAACATAAATAACTTATAAAAAAATATTCATGCTTGTAGGTGGTCAATGCACAATGAGGGGGGGTTGATGACTTTAACAGAACGCACTACTAGGGTATCCCTCTTGTGCATAGGCCTACCGGCCCACTAAGTAAAAAAGGGTTAGGCCTAATTGGCCCTGTATACTCTTATGGACAATTAGGCTAATCCTTTGGACGATCGAGCTATATATATATATCTATATTTATATATTATAACATTTATATTTTATTATATATTGATATATAAATATATAGCTAGCTCTGAGCTAAAGGAGATTCAAGTCCGGTTGCCATAGCTAGGATATATCTATAGGCTCAGACAGTGGCGGCGCCAGGGGGGGGCTGGAGGGGGCTAAGCTCCCCCTAAATGCGGCTCAGCCCCCCCCCAAAGCAAAATGCGGAAAATGTCTATAACAGATTATTTCGTAGTAAGAAAACTAGACAATGATCAATGGCATCGAAATCTACTTTGAGAATGAAGTTAGCGACTTCATTTCTTGGCCTCAGTCTATGAAAACGGGTGACAAGTTTGCACCCTTACCTTTTGACCATACAACGGGACAGGGTGGTCGAAATTGTCGAAGAAACAACATGGCTCTTAGACACCTTGTTTCAGATTGAAACCGTTTTATAAGTATTAGACGTATAGAAATATCGAAATTGCCTAGTCCTTCAAAAAGTGGTGCAAAGCTGTATTTTCTCTTGATTTTTCGCATATTTCACAAAATTAATCATCGTCACAAAAGAATGTTTATAATTTTCTCCCTCCTGCAATCAACTATATAATCATAGCGTAGATGCTTGCGCCAGTGGCGTCGTCAGAGGGCTAGGGGTTATAGCCTCTAAATGCGGCTCAGCCCCCAAAGCAAAAAGCAGAAAATATCAATTTCGGCTTATTTCGTAATATGAAAGCTAGGCAATGGTCAATGGCATCGAAATCAACTATATATACAATATATTATATATATTAAGTTGTACAGGTCATTTAATTCGTTGCATAGCAAATGCTACAAATTTAGTGAACCAGTTTTGTTGCATTTAGTAGCTGCCTACAGTACTGTAAACCGTTTCTTCTTTATGGAATGGAAGCTGTCAGCCCTACCAAAAGTGAGCTGAACTGTTTAGAGTACACTTACTGCTCTGCAGTATGTTAAATTTCCAAAGTATACCATAGTAGTGTTGCACCTGTAGCCTACTGCACATCATGCATGAAAATATTATTACAGACCAGTAACTGCTAGTTATCCAGAAATGCCTTTAACACAACAATGTAGTTGTCAGATTTGGGTCATGTTTCTCTTACACACCTCAAATGTGCGCGCTCTTGTTATTTTCGGAATAATAATTATTATATATTCTTGTTGTGTATACCACCACTGTCTAGGAATGCAGGTCTACGTTTGATATAATGGTCAACTAAAAAGTCCTAGTGCTAGTAGCATATACATGTAAAACATTTGCGTTCAGATAATTATATATATATATATATATATATATAAAATAATTGTGTGCATATATCTAAGCATGCATATTTTTGTATAAAAGAAACTTAAACTGTTTTGTGTCATTAGTAATATGCAGGCAGATAATTATAATAGTGTCCTGTGAATGCTGCTGGATACCTTTATTGTGATTTATTTTTATTTGCGATTATTTTAATTGAATGTCCAGGGTAACGGCCTCTGTTGTCATAGACCCTGGTCAAATCGGATTCATCCATTATTGTGATTACTTTTTAATGTAAAATTTCTGAGTAATAATACTGTGTTGGACACCTTTATTGTGATAACTTGAAACTCGAGTCCGTGTCCATGGCCCACTTTTTAGGGGAGGGTGCCCCAAGATGGGACGGTGCACAAGATGAGACGATTCAGTTTTCTCGCAGTCGTTTTGGGCGTTTCTTTCTTATTAGCCTTCAATGAATCGACGATTACCTCGGCTATGTATGTACGAGTTTCAGTTCCTGTGTTGACGATGTCCGATATACAGATAAACATTTTTTGTTTTGAGCTAGTTAGCTTAAGATTTTGCGAGTTTAAATAATCGCATAAAGTCATCACTGTACGGACACATTTTGAAACGTGTTTGGTGGCAAGACACAGTAAAATATATTACCAAACGCATGTATTTTGAGATGAGCGATAATACGTTGTGTTTACATCAAAAATTGATGCGTTCACACATCATGCATAGAGTACACAAGATGGGACATACTTTGTGTGCCCAAGACGGGACGCGTCCCGTCTTGGGCACACGTCATATCCCAATGGTAAACTACTCGTCCCATCTTGGGCACCCGCAACACACCAGCTGTACAGTATGCACAGTAAAACAATTTCTTAGTCAGGATATTATATAGGTCGGTGCATTCAAGCTTTAGACCACGCAATCAATTAGTGGTCATGGCTGCGCTAACTATAGTGTTGTGTATTGTGATCGAATCATTTTCTCGTGTGCTCGTTCGATATGGGATCCCTCCCCCCATTTGTCAATTCAGCCTTGTCCTGTTTGGTGAGAACAGTGCGATGACGTTGCATGTGCTAAAACTGCTTGTTCACAGTGAAATCATCAATCTTCTGAAGTTGATAAATTAAATTAAGATGTTTAACATGGGAAAAGAATTTGATATTTTAATGTCCCATCTTGGGCACCCCGGTGCCCAAGATGGGACGATATGTAGGTCAACAAAAGTTCATTGTTTCGTTTAAGTCATACATTGTTTCATTGCAAATTGCTGGCCAGATGGTGGCTAAAGGATCAGTTTAAAGGAAGGAAGAAGTAGCGAATATGTAATGTCATCAGCAAAGGTGATTTGGAGGAAATACTGCGAATCGTCCCGTCTTGGGGCACCCTCCCCTATACGATAATACTGAAATGCACACCATTTTATTGCAAAAATTCTGGATATTAATGCTGTGTTGGACACCTTTTATTGTGACAACTTGGATCTCGAGTCTGTGTCCATGGTTGACTTTTAACAATAATACTGAATTGCACACCATTCTATTGTAAATTTTCTGAATATTAATACTGTGTTGGACACCTTTATTGTGATAACTTGGAACTCGAGTCCGTGTCCATGGCCCACTTTTTATACGATAATACTGAATTGCATACCATTTTATTGTAAAATTTCCGAATATTAATACAGTGTTGGACACCTTTATTGTGACAACTTGTACCTCGATTCTGTGTCCATGGTTGACTTTTTATACAATAATACTGAATTGCACACCATTGTATTGTGGAATTTCTGGATATTAATTTGGTTTTGGACACCTCTTATTGTGATAACTTGGAACTCTAGTCATGGTGGATTTTGAGTGCTTGCATATCGGTATGTCAAAGACAATAGGGACTTTACATTACCTCACTGTCTGTCTGCACCACATAGCTACTCGGGCTGCTATGTGCACACGCACTGTATATAATGCATTGCCTTTCGGATCAGATGACTGAAATTCGGGGTATGGATGGATGGATCCGATTTGACCAGGGTCTATGACAACAGAGGCCGTTACCCTTGACAGAAATTTGCTCGGCATATTACAGCACATAAGAGCTTTCTTCTTTCGAGTGGTACAGCGCGGGCACGGCATAGACTTTATGCGGACGCGTTTGAGGACCTCCCATTCTCTTTTGCTACCTTAGTTGGACACCTTTGTTTATGATAATTCGGAACTTAATCTAGGTTTGCGGCTGGATACACTAAAAATCAAAAACCTCAACAATTGCTGACTTCGTATAAATAACCCACTCAATCTCCAACTACATCTTGCAATGGAATATTTAAGTGGAGCGCGTTTGTGCGTTCGATTGCAATATGACCGCCCTGGGAAGAAAATGTTCTAGTTGCGTCTCTGGGAGGGAGGAAGGCTTGGGGAAGTTGGGGCTTCAGCCCCCCCCCCCCAAACCTGAAATCCTGGCGCCGCCACTGGGCTCAGATGAGACAGGGCGTAGGCCTATAGCCTAAATTAAAAGAGCTGTTGGAAAGGCGATTTCAATTTCGAATGGAAAGTTCGAGCTGTGGTGGATAGAGGAGCATGAGAAAATGTGGTGATTAGCCCTAATAAAGTTTCATATGGCGCAGACGAACATAGGCCTATAGCCCTATATATATAGGCCTACTTAATTCAGATCGCTAGCCTACCGATGTCACAATTTAAGCGCCGAATGAGGACGACGTAGGCCTAGCCCACGGCGCCAACGTTATTTGTTGGAATGAAACGTAGCCTGTTAAATCGTAGGCTATGTGCGAACTGCAATGTGAAGCAACATTTAGGTTAGCTATTGATCGAAAGAGTTGTCAGAAACACTATATAACCTTTAAAGGGGAAGGTCAGAAGCTAGGTCAGTGGCGGCGCCAGGATTTATGTCAGATCTGAATCCTCGCGGATGAAATTTTCATTTTCATCCGCCAAAATTTCCGACGACCTTTTTTGTCGTCCGGCCGGTCTCGAAATCTCAGGGAAATTTTCCACTTCCATCCGCTAAAATTTCTGACGACCTTCCCCCCCCCCCAAGTCATATCCGGTTGAAATCCCATGGAAATTTTTCACTTCTATTCGCCTAAATTTCTGACGACCTTTTTTAGTCATTAAGTCGACGTAGGCTAAATCTCATGAAAATGCATGGGCGGAGACCTATAGGGGGGGGGACAGGGAGGACGGTCCCCCCAAGGGCCCCAACGGAGGTGTTGGGTGGACGTCCCATGCATTTGTCCCCCCCCCCAATCGTTGAGCGCCAAGACTAAAAAAGGTCATCAACTTTTTTGGCGGCGAAAACAGAATTTTTTTCCAGATTTCGCCGGTCGTCAGAAATTTTTGGCCGTCAAAAGATGGAAATTTTTCTGCGACACTCAGCCATTCGTCCATCAAAAATCTTTCCGTCCCCCAAGTCTCCGCCCAGGTCTCCGCCTATGTAGAAATGGGAAATGTTTCATTTTCATCCGCCAAAACTTCAATTTTACATGTAAAAAACACCGGATGGCCTTTTACGGGTGCTTAGCCCCCGGATGTCCTTGCATGTCTATAGGGGGCTTGGCTCCCATAGCCCACCTAGCTGTCGCCGCACTGGAAAAGGTTCAAAAGGTATATAGTTGTCAACTATAGAGTTGACAAATTTAGCGGCGGTGACAGGCTGACAGCTAGAAGACTGGCTGCAGTGCGATAGGGCCCAGCCTATTGGCCTAGGCCTAGTCCTTTGTCCAAGAGCAGAAATGTTCTTTGAGGTCGCGGTGGGAAGCTTGGTAGGCCTAAGTAAGAAAAAGACTATAGTAGGCCTATACTGGAGTACGTGGGTATAGACTTATAGAGGAATGGAATTCTAGAGAAGAGGAAGGAGAGGAGTATGGGAGGGAGAGGGGAAGGAATAGGAAAAAGGATGGAGAAAGAGGCCTGGAGGAAGAGTGGAAAGGCAGGGCTACCGGCTACAGCCCCGAAACATGAAATCCTGACGCCGCCATGGACTGTTGCACGACGTAAGCTTATAGGCATTATACACCGTGTCTCAAAAAAACTGTGCAAAATTGTTTTTGTCAGAACTTCGTCAAATTTCCACCAATCCTAATAACTTTTGGGGGGTAGATGGCAAAGTGGCTGAAATTTTATGCTATATAGAGATTTTCCACCTCACCTGACTCATATCACCGCACTACCTTGTTAAACATAGATGTACCAATTTTTCATATAACGGCGTTTCGAAGCTTAGCTGCACTGAAATCCATTGCATCGAGCCGGATGTCAGAGTGAATGGGGCATATAGGCCTACTATCGCGACAACCTTCTTGCCCAGAAGATACCGTAAGACATACACCGGATATTCCAGGGCGAGTTTATTGTCTTTCAACGGGATGACGCCCCGGCGCATCAAGCGCGCGACACTTGTCTCTTTCATGGAGCGAGAGACGCCCGATTTCATCTCTCCAACACTGTGGCCACCGAATATAGGCTACTAGATCTTAACCCAGTTGACTATAGCACATGGAGTGTGCTGCAGCAGGTTTACCGGTCCAGAACAGCCAACGACTACGAACTCAAAACGTTCCTGCTTGACGAGTGGGCGCGCTTTGACCAGTCGATCGTTGATACTGCTATCGGCCAGTTGCGTCGCCGTCTAAGAGCTTGTGTCCGTGTATTCGGGGCACATTTCGAGCACCAATTGTTACAATTTTAAGCAGATCTGTCATATCAATTAAAAAACTCTGTTAAGTAAACCATATTTTACTTTGCTGCGTGCTAATTCAGTCGTCAGTTAATTTGTTGCAGGTAATAAAATTTAAGCATTATATGAAAAATTGGTACATTTGTGTTTAACAAGGTAGTGCGGTGAAATGAGTCAGGTGAGGTGAAAAATTTACATATAGCATGAAATTTCAGCCATTTTGTCGTCTAGGCCTACCTACCAAAAGTAATTAAGATTGGGGGAAATTTGACGAAGTTCTGACAAAAACAATTTTGCAGTTTTTTTTAGACACGGTGTACAGTATTACAGTAAGCCCTATATCTTGTCCATGCAAACAAAACTTATAGCCTATACGCTAAGCGTTAATCTTTTCCGCACTAAACGAAATTCTCCCAATCTAAAATATTAGGCTAAACTGCATCAATTCGGTCAACTGATAGATGTTGTTAGCCGATTAAAAGCAAGATAGGCTAAGTTTCCATAGCCTAATTATATAGCTATAATAATTATAGGTCTAAGCAGGCCCGGCCTTAGGGCAAGGCGAGCGAGGCAGCCGCCTTGGACCCCGCGCATCCAGGGCCCCGCGCTGCTGGCTATAATTTTGTTTCTTTGTTGAGATTGACAATGGTTACGTCGCGCGCGCATAGCAGCTTTTCCACGTGAATGTGATAGGGGGTCATTGCATAATTACGTAACGCCGAAAATTACCGTTTTCGACCCACCCACCCACCCTGTAACGCTTCGTAACGTTTCCCTTCACCCACCCACCCACCCTCCCTTGCGTTACGTAACGATTGCTACGAAAAATCGATTGAGATTTAGGTCTATTATCGGCTTATGTGAGAGCGTAATTATAATTCATATTTTCATAGCGAATTCAATTTAGTATTTATAAGCGTACGTGTGAATTAGGCCTATTATTTGACATTAGAATAGGCTTAAAATATGCACAAGGCTCTATATATGATAGTCATGCGCGAACTGCAATTTTCTTAAAATTTTACCGCAAGAATAAAATTTTACACTGCTGAAAAGTTTCATAGACTAAATGGCTCATTAACAGCTTATCAAAATTAAGATGAGCTATTTTTTCCATAGACTGGGCGCTTCGATAATTATTAATAGAAAATATTGCTGAGTTTTGTTAAGCATTAGCCTAATTTTAAATGTTTGAGATCGTGTCCACCAAGTAAAACATGCTTCAAAATGGTTCTTCGATTACAGGAATTTATTGGCAATTAGGGCCTAAAGACCTACCACGTTGTTCCGTTGGTAAAACTATCAAAACATTTCGAAGAACGGTTTCCGGTTTGCACAGAGTGCCACAACAGGAGAACAGAATTGACCTTGCATGTAACTGGTGTCTATTATAATACTGCCGGATCTTTTTCAGATTAATAGATCTACTTCGGTTATGTTTTAAATTAATGGCAC
The DNA here is from genome assembly GCA_949752735.1 of Lumbricus terrestris. Classification (NCBI taxonomy): domain Eukaryota; kingdom Metazoa; phylum Annelida; class Clitellata; order Crassiclitellata; family Lumbricidae; genus Lumbricus; species Lumbricus terrestris. Next base: position 33,561,921 of record OX457045.1, on the reverse strand, counting down.
GAAGTCTTAAACTTCAATCACATCACGTCTGAAGTGTCATTTGACACAAGTTTAATATTCATTAATATTTTTTTCAAGGCGTTACGTAACGTTCAGCTCCCCCCACCCACCCACCCACGTAACGTTTCGTAACGTTTTCAATGACCCCACCCACCCACCCTCGAGCGTTACGTAATTATGCAATGACCCCTAGGGTGATTTTGTAAGAACGAAACTTCGCTAAGGTGAGTCACAGCTAGCCTATACTCATTTAGCTTATAGGCCTAGGCCTGCATGTAGAATTTTCTCCATAGACACTAATTAGGCTAACTATTTTTGCTTCAGATGTTCAAATGGAGTCCGCATAGGCCTAGCCTACATTTTTGCAGGAGAGGTCAAAACACAATGACAGTATAGTGACATTTTAAAGCGTGAGCTTAGAAAATGCAAAGCAGGAAATTGAAACATCGATATTTTCAGAGAAGTGTCTCAATGTAAATTTAGTTTGTGAATAATTAGCATCATTGGTGCTCCAGCGCAAAGAAATTTGTCAAAAACCAAAATGTAGGCCTTATAATTGTTAAGAATTTCAATTTCGTGGCGGGACCTCTTTTACCCCTAAGTGGAGGCGTTGATGATTTTGCATTACCTAGATAGGCCTACATTATGGTAGTAGGAGAAAGCCACGTAAGATGGGACGGTTTGTAAAATTAAGATGGGACACGCCTATTGCTACTGCTATATGCAGATCTCGAGGAAGCCGCTGTCAAGAGTTGCGAATAACATATTACGAAGGCCTACATTATTAGACTCTACCTAGCAACTGTTAGGCCTACTACCTACGGTGGTGCTGTCTTGATTTTACTGATAATTGAAAATTTTCAAGTTCGCTGATGTTATTTCATACTATTAAATTTTCCAAATACATGTATGATAATTATTATGCAGAGCCTTAATTCTATTACTGAGAGTTCGGCTTTCTCCTATAGGCGCAATGGTAAACGGATTCCTGCATTCTGATTGGTCGGCCAACATGGACGCCATTTTAGTTCCACCGGAAAGGGTTGAGTAAGTAAGTAGCAACGATGAATGCCTGTCAAATTCACTTATATAGTAGCAGATATTTCACTTATGTTGTGTTGACGCCCTGGATAATGGATTAAATGATAACTAGGCCTATCCGGAAGATATATGAATTAAATTCAGCTGCCACATGTATATTGTATTGTATTTAAACATTTATAAAGCGCCTCTAGTAGGGTGAACCGTTCAGAGGCGCTCCCAGTGCGCAAGGCCCCGCGAGAAGAAGCAGGTTTTGAAAAGAGACAGAGCAGAGGAGAGACTGACAGAAAGAAGTGTAGAGCGAACAAAAGGAGAAAGAGCATTCCAGAGACAAGGACCAATAGAGACAAAAGATCGAGACTGAGCCATAGCAGTTCTAGACCGAGGAACCAATAGGTTAAGTCTGTTGGATGAACGAAGTGGACGATGGGAGGAAGCTGAGTGAGGACGAAGTAAAGCATTAGTCAGATATTTTGGGGCAAGACCCCGTTGAGACTTTAGGATCAGAGTGAGGATCTTGAACTGTGTATAAGCTTAATTTAATAATACTTATTTAGCTGCACGAGAAGGTTATTTCGATCTTTCTCGTTCTCGATGAAACCCGCCGTAGCCTAACAGCTGCTATTTCAGAACCGATGTCTCCAAAATGTCTACAGAAATGAAAGATATGACGAAAATACAGCAAACTGCGTACACCACACTGTGACACTGCACCAAACTTGGCAACATGGAAGATAGGCCTAATTATTCACAAAACACGAAAAGTTTCCGACTGATTTAGGAAAATTCTGTGTTAAGTCGCTATATGTTCGAATTTAAACGTCATGAGCGAGGATGGACTAAAATTCTGAACTTATTTAATGCGAACACAGACTCGTTAAAACTCGGATCATAAAGAAAGTTTTATTGCCAAAATGCAACCGCACAGATCCGTGATGTGACCAGGTTAGCTTTCGAATGACCAAGAGTTTGGCCATGTAAACAAAACTGCTTATATAGGCCTTTATGCTAAAGATGTTACGCACAACACAAAATTCTCCCAATCTAGAATATTAAAATTTATTGAATCGATTCGATCAGCTGGTGCTATCCGATTAAAATCAGGACAGGCCTAAGTCTACATACAAGAAACCACACTTACACCATGTTTATCTAAATGTATCGAGAGTAGGCCTACACGGAATGTAGACATAGAAAAAGCTACAGTGCGCAGCAATAGCATAAAAAAACTTACCAGTTTAGCTACGTTTTCTCTGCAGAAGTTGTTCACCACATCCTTCATGCAAACTACACACGCTTGATAGTAGGCCTACGTTTTACACTAGTCGTTCTTTAGCTAACCACAGTTGTAAGCTCAATCGGAATGATTAAGACACTGAATCACCCTCCTTATATACTGTGTTCGCGGCTATGCAATGCTATTGCTGCTTGGCCACTGTACTAGCCCAGCCCGGGCTAGCCTTAGACTTCTGCCGAGTCAACGCCCAAAAGGAATACCCTAAGCTTGCAACGTCATTTGAAGGAATTCCGCCGTTAGCGAACCAGAAGAGGCGATTTCAGTCACGTGGTGGAAATTTCTTAATACGTTTCTATTTTTAGCTGCAATGACGCATTCGCAGGCGGCTCATTGATCGGCATTGATCGGCACTGCAGCCGGAGTCCTTATCCCAGTTCCCAGTAGCCCCATAGACATCATATATTACTATGATGTCTATGAGTAGCCCTCGAGCAATCCCAGGCCATGTGGACAGAACAGCCCAGGTTATGCCAGGCCTGGCAGCTGTTGCTCGCAGGCCTGGCATAACCTGGGCTGTTTGCTGTCCACATGGATCACTTCTGTACAGTTAAAAGAGTTAGGAGTAGTGTCATGAATAGCCTAAAAGACAAATTAAAGTTTTTCGTAAGGAAACAAACAAAACAAAGAAATAAAAACAGAAAAAGAAAAGAACAACAAAAAGTCACAAAATCGATGTAGGCTATAGGCCTATACTAGCTGTTGATGACGCAGCAGGCACTAATCCGAAACAACTGCATAATCTTACATATATATTTTAGTAATAAAGAGTTTTTTTGTTGTCGGGTGTGCACGGCCGAAGTTTTGAAGCAATCTACCCCAATCCTTCGCAGGGGGGTTCGGGGTCGACCCGACACTGGGAAATAGGGGGGGGTCGGCGAATCTCTGGCAGTTCTCTGCCGTCATGGGGGCCAGGGAGGGAGGGTGAGAGGGAGGGCGAGAGGGACGGTGGAAGGTGATAGGGAGGGTGGGAGGGAGGGTGGGTGGGAGGGATGGAAGGTGGGAGGGATGATGGGATGGAGCCTGGAGGGAGGGACGGAGGGAGGGATTGGTTGGGAACGGTCCGAATCCTAAAATTCCCGGAAAACGCCGGGTATGGCCTACCCCAGCTAGTAATCTATATAAATAAAGAGAAGATTGTGTCTGTCTGTGTGTCTGTTTGACCGGGTTGCATTTCCACAGACAGTTTTGAGCTTTTCACTCCAAACTGCGCACTACTTGTTGTGTCCGGGTCGGCATGGGACACCCGGTAGAGGGGTTGGCTAATCTCTACCACCATGGGGGTCAGGGGTGGGGGTGAAAACCATAAATTTCACTATAAATTTCCATTCCGTTGCCATACTTTCGCAGTTTTTCACCTGAAACGTTGTGGTGGGGTGGGTGGGGAGGGTGGGAGGGAGGGTTTGGTGGGGTGGGGAGCGGGCGGTTGGGAGCTGGCAGTGAGGGTGGGGAAGTAGGAAATTGGCCGGGAGCGGGGCGAATCCTAAATTTCCCGGGCAACGCCGGGTACCCCCAGCTAGTATGACATAGCCTAAATGAGATCATAAATTATAGTCTATAATAACCGACCATCGCTGTTTGATCACAATTGTTCATAGTTATTAATTCAAACTCACAGCGAAGATTACATAGTCTGGACAGGGCCTTTAACGTCTTTTCCTTGTTGAATCTTGTTGGATGTCTTGATGCTGTTCAGAACTTGTTCTTCTCTGATCTTCAGTCGAGTATCAGGTATACAGGCCTAAGTCTTGTATAGCCTATAGGCCTATAGATCACGCTAACCACAATGCCTCGATCCACAGTATAAATAACAAACTGCGATGCCTCCACAACCCAAACGATGTTCATGGATCAAATAACGTTTATTTATGAGCATAGGCGCAACCACCCTATGGGACCCACGGAACGCGTCCCCCCAACTTTTGAGTGGTCCCCTAACTTTATTATTATGGTCCCCCCAACTTTTAGGACGTGATTCATTATGGTCCCCCAACTTTTAGGACGTGATTGCACCTATGTTTACGGCTCAGGCTCCATTACAGAGATGATCGCCTCGTTCATGAATCATGACGATCACTCCTCTTTTTATAGGGCCTACCATGTGGGCCTACTGTTCCCGTTTTTAGCCCCGCCTTTGAATTCTGCTGAGTCTTCGCACAAATGGCGTCAAAGGAATAGTACGCTTACTTGCGTCATATGAAGGATCCCCACAGCGAGCGAACCAGAAGATGCGATTTCAGTCACGCGATAGAAACTTCTTAATACATTTCTTTTTTTCCTACAATGACATACTAAGGCCATGAACACAGAGCTGCGTGAACGGAAGGAAGGAAGCGCGTTGATCCGTGTTGCTCGCAGGCCTGGCCGATTTGCATAAAAATTATTTCAGTTAGGTCTACGTACCATTAGGCCTGTTTGGACTGTCCAACCGTCAGGGAGATAGAATACGGCCTATAGCCTACTGAGTTTTCGAAACTGTAAAAAACAGAATACAGATTATAGGCCTACATGCATAGGACGTACATTCAAAGGAAGAATTGCGTACGTTGAATGTGAGCTAAGACATACGTAGGCTACGTGTAGGCCTAGGCACTGGCAGTAGTTAAAGTGGTTTAAGTGAGCAGTGGGAACGCTGAATGTGAGCAGTGGGAACGTTGATGAAGAGTTTTATTGGAATGCATGTGTTTCCAGCGTTCCAGGCAGGTGAGTAGTGGGAATTCAACGCAAAGTCCAGAATTTCGAGAGCAGTGGGAACGCCGTTCCCACCCACTTTAAACCCTGGGCCTAGGCATATAATATATATAGGCCTAACTGTTTGAACAATTCGATGCGTTTTAGCGAAGTCGAATCAGTGGCGGCGCAAGGGGTAGGGTAGGGGGCTAAGCCCCCCCCCCCCCCCCCCCCCCTATAAAAGGCTAAGCCCACCTAAAAGAGGCCGTCCGGGTTTTTACATGCAAAAATGAAATATTTCCACGATTTTCGACCGGATGAAAAAAGTCGTCAGAGAGAGAGAGAGAAAGAGAGAGAGAAAGAGAGAGAGAGAGAGAGAGGGGGGGAGGGATGGATGGAGGGAGGGAGGGAGAGAGAGAGGGAGAGAGAGAGGGAGGGATGGAGAGAGGGAGAGAGAGAGAGGGAGGGAGAGAGAGAGGAGGGAGGGAGGGAGGGAGGGGGGAGGGAGGGAGGGAGGGAGAGAGGGATGTAGAGAGGGAGGGAGGGAGGGAGGGGGGGAGAGAGAGAGAGAGAGAGGAGGGAGGGAGGGAGGGAGGGAGGGAGAGAGGGATGTAGGGAGGGAGGGAGGGAGGGAGGGAGGGAGAGAGAGAGAGAGAGAGAGAGAGAGAGAGAGAGAGAGAGAGAGAGAGAGAGAGAGAGAGAGAGAGAGAGAGCGCAGCTGGTATTTAATGAGATCTGTTCAGATTCGTTGAGCTATTCCTGTAAGCCTGCCAGTAATTTATGCCAAGGAAAGCTGCAACAACAAAGACTATTATTTCTTTTCTCTATGTAACGAGTTCTTTTACTTGATTAAAGACAAGGGGCCGTCCATAAAGTACGTCACGCTCCGGGGGGGAGGGGGTGTAAGAAAGTGTGACAGAGTGTGACGGGGGGAGGGGGGTTAGACCATGTGTAACGTCACACATTTATTTTGTAAATTCTTTATTATTTTTTTTGTTTTTAGTACCTAAAATCCGACCCGGCCCGGCCAGGCGTGTCTAAAACCCGGCCTGGCGGGATAAAAGTTGATTTCCCGTCACTATCAAAGCGTTTAGGGACACACGTCACTATCAGAGGTATTAGGGATAGTATCCTAGGGTTGAGAGGGTTGGGTAAATGGTTATGTTTTTAAATTTTTTGTTCGAAAGTGTGACGTAAGTAGTTGTTTAAGTGTTTCTTTAAGGACATCGACCAATAGGAAGCGTCCTTTTTGGTCACGTGACCTCATTAATATTCATGTGGATTTGATTGTTGGTATGAGGACAGCAACCAATGACAAGCCGCCAAATTGTCACATGACCTCATTATGTTAATTAGCCCCGCCCCTAATTAATATTCATGATGTGACGTCATATTCTAGAACTTTCTGGACCATTCTAGAAGGTCTATTGTTCCTTTGTCCGGCTCTTTGTCCGTCTGCGTGTTTGTCTGTCTGTCTGAGTGCATACCTAGGTGATTAAGAAGTCGTTAATGATGTGCCCGCGGGTAATAGCTTTATTATGCATGATAAGAATCTCTACGGCGACCCAGCGCAGACGAATTTCAAAATAAAAAACGCAGAAAACTCCAAGATTTTCCACTTAGACAAATCACTAGATTTTCACTTTTATCTTTTAATGCAATGAATGTACTACAGTCAATGCTTTAATTTAATAATTAAATGCGTGCAAGGAGGATGCTTGTCAGATGGCGCCACTTATTGTAATTACTTTATTAAAAAGATGATACTTGCATCTTTAAGAATTATTTGTTAACCATTCTTTGGGAGTGATACACGTTTTGTGCAAATATGTGTCCGTCGAATGTTGAATGTGAAATGGATGTGTTTGGCAACTACAAGTGCGAATGTGCCATTTGTGGAACCGATGAACGCACGGAGGATGAGAAAGCTACGAAATATCGCCTCATGAGATTGAAAGCGGAAAATGAAAAACTCAAAAAAGCAGTTACTTGCGTGGTATGTAAAAATAAGCAAGTGGAAGCACTGCTACTTCCATGCAGACATGTAAATATGTGTGATCCATGTGCAGATGAAGCTACAGAATGTCCTGAATGCAATGAACGCATATTGGGCACAGTCAGAATATACCTGATATAAAAGTTTGCTACAGCATTTCAAGGACTCACTTTTCGTTATGGATCCAACTTGGCAACATCCGTTCTCGGCTATAGTGAGTGGACCTTCTGGATGTGGAAAAACACAATTCACGCTACGATTTATAGATCATTTACATTATATGGTAAAACCACAGATAGAAAAAATTATCTGGTGTTACGGAATATACCAAGAAATTTTCGACAAATATTCGCAAATTCAATTTCACGAAGGATTACCCGACTTGAATATTTTCGATGGTAAGCAGAAAACGCTTCTGATACTGGACGACCTTATGAGCGAGACTGATGATCGCGTTACCAAATTATTTACAAAGATCAGCCACCACAGGAACGTTTCGATACTGTACCTGACACAGAATCTATTCTACAGCAGCAAACATACGAGAACCATCAGTTTGAACGCACATTACTTTGTTCTTTTCAAAAACTTGAGAGATTCGACTCAGATAGCAAACCTGGCAATGCAGATGTTCCCCGGCAAGTCGAATTTCATGATAGAGGCGTTCGGAGATGCGACAATGGCGCCTTTCGGATATCTGTTGGTTGATCTCAAGCCGGAGACGGATGAACGTTGCAGATTAAGAACGAACATTTTCCCTGGCGAGACGCATTTTGTATACGTAAGAAAGTGAATATAAGGTTGTGTAATCGCTCGAACGTTCATTCGTTGAAAATGACGGCTCCACTGAAGGAGAAATTTGAGAAACTGAGATTGCTTAAAGAGTCGTCACCCAAAGTGAGGAAACGTATTTTGAAAGATTGCAACACCTCTCTACTTTACTGTCTCTGTGAGTGTGCACTCAACGTTTTAAAAGGAGTTGTTCCTTTGGAAAAAGCTCAGAAGAAGAGACTTGGTCGTTTCAAACACAAGTTAAGAAAATTGGCTTCCAAGAAAACTCGTGTAAAGATTAAGAAACGATTAGTACAGACTGGTGGTTTCATAGGTGCATTACTTACCCCCGTGCTTTCCTTTCTGGGTACCTTGCTAAGTAATAAACTGTAGCATGGAACATACAAAGAAGATGGTCTTGGTTGAACCCAGACAGATTGAAAAATGGAAGGAAACCATGTTGGACAAGACTTTGTCCAAATTGGATACGCAGATGTACGACATTCTGCATCGCGATATTGCCGATGACGATAAAGCCAAACTCTATTCCAACAGTCTGAGTCGCTATCTGAACATTGATAAACCTACTGTACTTACCAAATTCGAAAAGAAGGAAGATGAAGTGTCAACTGTTGAGAAAGCACAACCGGTCAAAACCAATAGCATAGAAGCTCAAGTCTTGGAAACCGTGCCAAAGAAATGGAAAACGCAGGCTGCTAGACTTTTAACTCACATGAAGAGCAATCCTGACGTTTCGTGGTCTACTAAAGGTGAACTTGTGCTGAAGAATGCGACTGTTCCGAAGACGCACGTGGTGGACTTGGTAAACGATCTGCTGAGAAAACGTACAACAGCTTCACCGCCTACCGGATGGATGCAACTGGCCGACGCCTTGAAAGATTCCAACATTCCTCGCGAGTTGATCGGCAATCAAGATCGTTGGAAATATATTAACGGCCCGCTCGATGATAGTCAGTCATTTACACCGAAAAGTATACACGTAGAACAACATCAACAACACCATCTGAATGCGAGTTGGTTACCCTACTGATGGAGTCTTACTTCGATCCTAAACAGCCGGCTAGCTTCGGCGGCGTATCTTCCTTTCAAAGACATATTGACGATAAATTTAAAACTAAGGATGTTAAACATTGGCTTTCGAAACAGGACGCTTACACGTTACATAAACCTGTCAGGTTGAACTTTAGGCGTAGACAGACTTTTACAGTAGGAATTGACGATCTATGGCAAGCTGACTTGGCCGATCTTTCTGCATTGTCGAAACATAATGATAAAAATAAATATATTTTAACGTGTATAGACGTCTTTTCTAAATATGCTTGGGCAGTTCCGCTCAAGTCAAAGTCGGGATCAGATTTGACTGCAGCCTTTTCGGCCATTTTGGTAGATAGACAGCCCGCTCATTTACAGACCGACAAGGGAACAGAGTTCCTTAATAGAAGTTTTCAATCCATGCTGCGCAAGAATTCCATTCGCTTTTACACATCTGAAAATAGCGATATAAAGGCCTCTGTAGTAGAAAGATTCAATCGCACGCTTAAGACGAAAATGTGGAAGTACTTTACGTATAAGAATACGTATCGATATGTTGATGTTTTGCAAGATCTTATGCAATCGTACAACAATACATATCATAGAAGTATAGACATGATACCTAGTCAAGTGACAAAGGAAGACGAAAATAGTATTAGAAGTCGTTTGTACGGTCAAAAGAAAAGTCCAGCAAAGTGGAAATATGCAGTAGGTGATAAAGTGAGAATTGCAAAGGCTAGAATCGCATTCAAAAAGGGCTACCTTCCCTCTTGGTCCGAAGAGATTTTTAAGATCATAGCTCGCATACCTTCCGATCCAGTAACTTACGAATTAGCTGATTTAAAAGACGAGACGCTAAAGGGTAAATTCTACGAAGTCGAATTGCAAAGAATTTTGAAAGATGATGACGTGTACGGTATCGAAAAGGTCTTAAAAACGCGTAAGCGCCGTGGAAAGACCGAATATTATGTCAAGTGGAAAGGTTACGACGACAAATTTAACTCTTGGACTCAGGATATATTCGATGTCTAGCACTGACAATGCGCATTCTGTAATAGTCTACATGCGAGTATGGCTCACTTTTATCTAGCGCTACCAAGCAACAGCTCCATGAAGTATTATCCAAGCAATACTGCGGCACACTTTACAACAAAATTGGAAAACGGCATTTCGTTATCGGGCGATTGGGAAGTTGGCTTGATTGAAATACATTATCCGCACACGTGGAACAATATAACATCCGACGATTGTGAATTTATTTATTGGCAAGAATCGAAAAAGTATTCTGACGGTTTGCATTGGCCAGGCGATCAAAAGACAATACAATTACCTACTGGGTATTACGAAAATATGCATGATATTGTATATGCTGTAAATACGAATATACAGGAGTTTGCGGTCGAACATAAACTTGATAAATATTCACATTTTAAATATGACACAATAACGAAAACACTCAAAGGTGAAATAAATCTAGGAGCGGGAGTAAGATTCTCCACAGCATTATGCTTTATTTTGGGCATAGACGAAAGACAGAATCCTATTTATAACCTCAATTTTGGTAAATATGACGCTGAAGAGAATGAAGAATATTATAAAGAGCATTACGAAGAGTTTAATAAAGTATGGGATGAGGTACCCGATGTGGAATGGGAATCTGAGTATATTGGAGATATAAATCCAGCATTCTCAAGCATACACGTTTATTGCAACATTCTGTCACATGTACCTGTTGGCGATACGACAACCCCATTACTTCGAATAGTTCACATTGAAGGCAAAAATGGCGACAATGTGCATATCATGTACGAGAATGCAGTCTACGTACCCCTTCAGCAGAAAAGCTTCGATTCGATAGAAATAGATATTAGGGGCGACACTGGGAACGCAATACCATTCGAGTATGGGAAGTCGTTCGTATTACTTCATTTCAGACAATGCAAGAAACCGCATCTCATTCAATAAAATGTGGCTCAATTTTACCTTACGCTCCCCAGCAATAGTTCCATGCTGTTTTATCCAAACAATACCATAACACATTTTACCACGAGATTGGAAAATCCAATATCCCTAACCGGTGACTGGGAAGTCGGGCTAGTTGAATTACAGTACCCTCATAGTTGGAGCAATTTAGAAAGAAATGAAGGTAGAATCTCGTATATGCACGTCACGTTGTCTGAAACGGGTGACATACTACCAGGATCGCTGCATAGAACTACACGACTGCCAACCGGATACTATGAAACACCCCAAGATCTTATCGATTCCATAAACAAATTTATAAGTCTTGTTGTGGATGAAATGGAATTGACTACATTCCCAAAGTTCAAATACGATCCTATATCGAAGCGACTCAAGGGTGATATAAACAAAGGTGCAAATATTCAGTTTTCACCAACCATATGTTCAATGCTGGGTGTTGATGCACGTCAAAATCCAATTCTCAATTACGATGATGAGGATGACTACATTGTTGATTTCGTGGGCGACAATGCTTGCGATGTAAATCGTGGGTTTTGCTCTCTGTACGTATATTGCAATGTGTTGGAACAAGTCCCTGTGGGAGATACGAAGGCACCACTGCTCAGAATTGTAAACGTGACTGGAAAAAGCAGTGATAGCGTGCGTGCTACTTACGAAAAGCCCGTTTACATTCCGTTGCAACAGAAGACTTTCGACTCCATCGAGGTGGATATAAGGGGCGACACTGGAAGTCCTATCCCATTCGAATACGGGAAGGCAATTGTGACACTACACTTTAGACATCGTAAGATACCTTATCTTTTGCAATGAAAAAACAATTTTGCTGCGATGCAAGTCGTTTGGCATACGAGGACTACTATGTACAACAGAGTGGCAATGGCATGCCAGTTTTTCAAGGTGCGCGCATGCAACGTGGGCATGGCGTGGGCAGCTTTCTTGGCGGTCTGTTTAGAAGTGCCTGGCCGCTTATTCAGACTGGCGCTAAGGCAATTGGCAAACAGGTTTTGAGAACCGGTCTGCAGATTGCCAACGACGTCGCGGACGGCGGTCAGTTGATAGACTCGGCCAAACGTCGCGTTCCAGAAGGTATAAAAGCGTTTACATCTTCCAAAGATGACAATGTGCAAAGCGGTGGCGGCAGGAAGAGACGTAAAAGATCGTTGAAAAGAATTAACAAGAGAACCAAGGAAGATATTTTCGGCAAAGTTTGAAAAATGGCGTTCGTTCATCCACAATCTTGCGAATGTACAAAGAGCGAATTGGATCTGTTTACCGTACCTCCCACACAGACCAGTATCGAAACCGGGTCGTACGTAGAGTATAATCCAATAGCCACCATTTCGCAAGGTACGCCGATCGAATTTAGCATTACAGGGGCCGGCCAAGATTATTTGGACTTGTCGAATACACAGCAATACGTCAGGGCAGCAATAATAAGAGCGAATAACGATCCGACTGATGCTGGCGACCATGTTGGACCTATCAACCTATTCCTACACAGCCTGTTTTCGGAAGTCGACATCACTTTAAATGACACGCTCGTTACTTCTTCTAACAACACGTATGCGTATCGTAGCTATATGGAGACCATACTTAGTTACGGTGATGCAGCCAAAGCTTCGCAACTTACCTCTGCTCTCTTTTACAAGGATACAGCCACACACTTGGAAGACGCCAATCCGCACGACGACAATATAGCGAATGTCGGTTTTAAGAAACGCAGTGCATTGACCGACGAAGGGCACGTCGTTGATATGATAGGCGGGATTCACAGCGATCTCTTCTTCCAAGAACGGTTTCTCCCCAACGATATCAATATAAAAATCCGGCTCGTAAGAAACAAGGATCCATTCTGCTTGATGTCAGCGACAGCGGGTGCCGCATATAAAGTAAAAATCTTGGAATGTAAGTTGTACGTTAGAAAAGTCCGTCGGTGTTTCTAGCACATGCTAAAGCACTTGAGGTTGGCAATTTGAAGTTTCCCATTCGAAGAGCCATTTGCAAGACTTTCACGGTTCCGGCAGGAAACTTGGATGCGTCACAGGAGAGTCTCTTCTCCGGTCAGATTCCTACTCGTATCGTTATCGGTTGCGTTGACAACGACGCGTTTAACGGAGTCTATACGAAGAATCCATTCAACTTCAAACATATGAACCTGACCCAACTAAAAGTGTACTTGGACGGTCAACAGCAAACGATCAAACTTTTGGAAACGAATTTCGCAAACAATCAGTTTGTGAATGCTTACGCTTCGCTGTTTACTGGTACCGGAAAGTGGATGCGTGACGAAGGAAATCAGATAGCGAGAGAGGACTTTGCCGGTGGATACGCTCTTTACGCATTCGATTTAACACCGGACCTGGTCACTTTAACCTCATCAAACCGGGAAATATTCGTGTTGATATGAAGTTCGGGCAGGCTTTGGCTAGAACCATAAACGTCATCGCATTCGCAGAATTTGAAAATATTCTGGAAATCGATCGCTCCAGAAACGTGATTTTCGACTATACCAACTGAAATGGACGGTGACGCGATATATTCGATACTACGTGCAGATGCAAAGTGTGATCCCATGTTTCTGGGCGTGTTTCCATGCGACCGCTTACCTTCAACGATAAACAGAAATCGACCCTCCATTCTCGTGTGTAATACAGATACGTACGGCAATCCAGGGAAACATTGGATCGTTATTTACATAGAGAATTCTGCCTATGGGGAATACTTTGACTCGCTGGGCGCACCACCCGAAGCACCGTTCAGAACATTTTTACATAGACATTGTGCACGCTGGATTTTTACTGATCGGCAATTGCAAAGCTTAGTTAGCAAATTTTGTGGACATTACTGTATTTTATATTCGTTGCATAGAGCTAGAGGTAGAAATATTAATGCTGTAGCGAACATGTTAACTTTTGATACTGGATTGAACGATTATTTGGTTTATAATTTCGTTTCCAAAGCATAAGAATAAAGTTTCTGGAACTTGAAAAGTGTTGTAGTTATTTGTATGCGCGAATCTGAATGCTAGAGATCGAAAACATACCAAAGTTCTGCTATGATCATTTAATAATGCACACACAACAGATGGCGTCAACGTTGTAACAAACTTCATCCTTGTACGCATTAAAAGATAAAATTTATAAAATCTTGTTTTTTTTCTGAGTGGAAAATTATAGATGTAAAATTTGGGTTTTCTAGGGTTTTTTTTTCCTAGGTGGAAAATCTGAGTTTTTTTTTTCTAGGTGGAAAATCTGGGTTTTTTTCTAGGTGGAAAATCTGGGTTTTTTTCTAGGTGGAAAATCTTGGGTTTTTCTAGGGTTTTTTTTCTAGGTGGAAAACCTGACTTTTTCTAGGTGGAAAATCTGGCTTTTTTCTAACTTTTTAATTCGCTGCTTCTAGCATATTTCTTTTTCTCGAAGATGGCCCGCGGCACAGATTCTTATCGCAGCAAATAAAGTCATTCATAGACCTTTCTTCATTAACGTATCGCGTCGGTCGAGTGACCATGCTGAATAATACAATGGTTTCTTCCACCATAAGAAACACTGATAGTGCCAGTCACAAATCTGCATTAGGAGAGGGTATCGCTTTTCGCTTTTTGTAGAATGGACTGGAAAGAAAAAGTATAGTTTAAAATGCATGCACGTTGCGATTTAAAATGTATGTATGAACATCGGTTTGACACTTAATTATGACATACACATGTGGAGCAAATGCCCAGAGGGCTTAAAGAGGACCGGTGGCCTTTGTATAAGGCACGCGTGATCAGTCCATTGTTAACACAATGGTCGTATGCAGTGTCCGTCAGACGCCGGAGGGCACAGAGGTCGGCTTTGTCAGACGCGTGTTCGGTCACGCTGGGTGGTTTCTGGTGTCGCTGTCCCGATGCTCTGCGCAAACTCCGATATTCAGCGAGTATACGCTCGCGCCCTTACTCTAAACTTCTATATGTTCCAAATTTTACCCTTATATTTCCAATACGTTTATTAGATGCGCCTTGCGTAGAAAGGTCTGTCTGTCGCTCTGCCAGTGCAATTCCTGCATAATCGAGGAGGGTGCCGTAAATGTTTCCTCTTTTTAAGATGCAGCGCTGAATAAATTTTAAGAAACGCCGCTGCTGATTGTATTGATTTATTGCTTATGACAATTGTGAATAAAAGATTATGTAGCGCATATAGAATGAACTATGTGAGTGAAGATGGTCAATTCTTAGCTCTTTTTAAAATTAATGTGAGACGAGGACGGTTGGATTGATAGCGATCTCACGTGCATAATGAGAGTCACATCCACAAAGGACAATAGTCAACATGCAAATAAGCAAAGCGTGATAGCATCTAGGTATGCACACAGACAGACAGACAAACACGCAGACGGACAAAGAGCCGGACAAAGGAACAATAGACCTTCTAGAATGGTCCAGAAAGTTCTAGAATATGACGTCACATCATGAATATTAATTAGGGGCGGGGCTAATTAACATAATGAGGTCATGTGACAATTTGGCGGCTTGTCATTGGTTGCTGTCCTCATACCAACAATCAAATCCACATGAATATTAATGAGGTCACGTGACCAAAAAGGACGCTTCCTATTGGTCGATGTCCTTAAAGAAACACTTAAACAACTACTGACGTACTTTAGGGGGGGGTCCGAGATTTGTGACAGTTTGTGACAGGGGGGAGGGGGGGTCAAAAATAGCGTGACATACTTTATGGACGGCCCCCAAGAAGAAATTAAACTTCGAATACAAATCCGCATTATGTTTCCAGAAGCAAACAACGGCTTAATTACGCTATATTGTAATAAACACATGAAGCCTGCCAAAAACAATTTATATTGAAGTTAGGCCTAGGCCTACTTCGAGTAGGGGAGAATGTCCAGGTTTGGGACAGGTCCTGCATTGGGACAGTGGCGGTACAGAAGTCGTCTCTATATATTATCGCGTGTGAAAATAACAAAGGAACGTATTTTGATGTGGCAAATGATCATACGTCTTATCCTGCAATAAAGAAGACGTTTTGCAGAGATATTGGAAATTTTAATTTTAGGGGTGAAAATAATTTTTTTTTACTCACTCAGTCTCAACCACTGCATTAAATGTCTAGTGCTAATTTAGCTCAAACTATTAGTAAACTGTTTAGGACAGTTCATTGCAAAGCATATGGTGAAATTTGGGGATCATTCATTGAGTACAATTTTTATTATCTCAAAAGTAGTGCCCTGGTCATTGATGGCCTGCATTGGGACATGCGCATATGGCCTGCATTGGGACTATCCCAATGCACGAAATTCATCCTAGGAAATTAAACTTAAATGGTTTTACTGTATATTGTGTGCAACAGAATGCTATCAGGATGGGTAGAGATATGTTACGTTGCACTCACTTGAAATTGACCCGTAAGGATATTTTTAAGGTTATTTTTATTAGGATTACATGGGTCTATGGAAGCTTGTTCGCATTGATTAAATTGTTGATAATATTATTGTTTAATCTACTCCAGCCACTCATTTAGATATTATCAACTGGAATATGATCTATTATATACATGTACACTACTAGATATGATTAGAACCAGATCTGTTGTTTGTCCCAATGCTCCACATGCGTTGTCCCAATGCAGGACGCCATGGCCTGCATTGGGACACATTTTTTCACAACGGAAAATTCTAAATTTTTTAGGTTTATTCTTGTGATAATATTGCAATAAAATCAGTTTCGATTCATGAAACATTGCTGTTTCGGACGATATAAACAATATACATGTACTACAAATAACACAGATTGTATGCCATAAAATGTAAAATTTGTCCCAATGCTGGACATTCTCCCCTATCAAGCACTGATCGATTTAGTCTATGAAATGAACAAACACTGGGTACACTGGTGAACATGGTAAAGAACCATTGGCATGAAAAAGCAAGCACTTATTATAGTATTTACTATTTAATAAAAGTTTGTTAGCAATGACAAAACATTTCTTTCAAGTCATTTGAAATATGCCACATTAAATAACGGATAGAAAAAATATATATCTTCTTTAACAACATTGTCAGCATAACAAAAGTGAGCTGTGCATTAAACTGGTCTGCGTCAAGACAATAGAAACTAAATCACATGATTAAAAACATAAGTGAGCCAAATCATAAATGCACAGCAACACTGCAACAGCCGTGCACAAATCAGATGCTTGGCATAAGGGTGGGAGGTGGGGGGGGAGGAAGGGCCAACGTGGACAGACATACTTTTAATTGTATTATGGTGACAATACATTGTCAAAAATTATTCCCTAATATGGCCATTGGGTCAATGCTTCAAACACAAACAATTATGTCACTCTTTCTTATATTACTAAAGTTCTGTGTAATTAAGTAATTACCACTTGAGGAAAATAACGAATAACAAGGCCAAGACGGCCCAAGAGTTAACATTGATAAATCGCACTTTACCACTGAGCTGTAATAAGTTAATAACAATTCGAACGACAATGTATTAAAGTAAGTAAGTAAGATTTTCTTTATTACTCCACTTGCAATAAAGATGAAACCAGCAAACATGAAACTTCTGATTTATAAAATAAAGTTTATCTGATCAAGTCAATCAGTGAACGATGATAAAATTTCCTAAATTATATACAAGCGCATGCAAATAATAACATGTTATTTTCTACAGCTCATTGACCACCACGTGCCCAACAGCGACATCATCATATGCAGGACACATGACACATGAAGCCAACAATTATGATGATGATAATAATGATAACGATGATGAGGATGATGATGGTGATGATGCATACAATGCCTGTATATATGTAGGCCTATCTAATAATTAATTATAATCTAGCTGCATGTAACCAATGTTTAATGGCAGCATATTACCGCGCATAATGGCAACAACCACAGCATGGGGGCCACCATAAAAAAGCAATATCAGTAATGGCAACTTTATACCCTCCATAAATGACATCACACATCTAGGGGTGTATGGGTCATACATTTGTCATGATGTATGATGGTGCCTTGCTAGATATCCTATGACCTTTGTGTTGTCCAAAATTGTGTAACGTCATTTATGGACGGCCCCTTAAAAGTATTTTCATAGCCTCTGCTCTGATGTTTAAGCATGCTTAAGCTGAAGTGCAGACAATTTCCCATCAAACCCTGGATGCAGCAGCGACTGGCAGCTGAAAATCACTCGAGCCATGCCGCTCTGCTTTAAGTCCGGCAGAAAAGTCATTAAAAGCAAAGGCAGTAGGTGATAGTCTACTAGTATTGAACAGTAAGAAGTCAGCTGTAAGACAAGGTAAAAAGGACAGGTACAAAACTTCCTACTGATTAATTAAGTCTATCCATCGGCAAATCAATTGTAAATTTAAGGAAGTGACCTTATAGACTGAGGGTTAATAAAAATCTAGGGTGCAACTATGCCCCACCACACCAGCAACTCTATAGTCAAGTCAAAACAATAACCTACAGGGCTGCTGCTCAATAAATATGATGCTGTGGTCCGTATTTGCAAACAATAACTTCTTTTCAGTCTGTACAGAGATCTAGGACACCGGTTTTCAAACTACTATTACTCAGTTTTTATTCCACTCCTACCACCCACAGCTCCTTTATACAAACAAATGCAATATTTATGCCACACGGCAATGTTTTATAAGACGGAACACTGCGAACAGTTTTCTGGGACCTTTTTCAACTATAGTCTACGGAACACTTCATTTTTGACGTTAGCGCAGCGTTTGACACTGTAGACCATGACATTTTTACGTGAACGGCTGCATATTATATCCTTCGGTCTCTCTGGTACTCTTCTCCTCTGGCTGAGATCCTTTCTTAGTGATCATTCCTTGTGTGTGGTCCATGGGCCCTCTAGGTCCCCGCTCGCTACGGTCTTCCACAGGGTTCTGTCTTGGGCCCCCTTCTCTTCATAATCTATACCTCAGATCTTGCCCCTCTTCTTGCCTCCCATGCTATGCGAGCCCATCTGTATGCAGCTGATGTGCAGGCCTACCAGCATTGCCGTGCCTCTGACTCTGTTGTAACTGTCCGATCTATGTACTTTGCCATGGAAGCCTTGGGGACTTGGACAACCGTCTTCCACATAAACTACGTCTTGAGCTTCTCAGCCTCTCTCCCCCTCTGTTTAGGAAGCGCCTGAAGACTATACTATTCGTTAGCGACAGTGCTAACTTTGGGTCGGGAGCGCTACTGAATCTGTGAGCGGCGCTATACAAGTGTTCAATTACAATTACAATTGGATGTCGTCCAATCGACTCCGCCTCAAGTCTTTAAAAACTCAATTCATTTGGCTTGGAACTCGCCAGCAGCTGACAAAGCTAGATATGACACCATTGCTGATGCCTTTCCTGATTTTGTCTTCTCAACCAGAGTTCGTGACCTTAAGGCTACTCTGGACCAAGAGCTCACTTTTGCTCCACACATTAACTCACTCAGCCATAGATAACATCTGGGTCTCAATAAACATTGACCATGATATGTAAAACACCCAATCAAGCAGCTCCACATCACCGCAGCGATACAGCAAGAGCAGCAGCATAAGACAAATACGAAATCTGAAAACCAAATATTGAAAGCATATCAGGAAGCTGTATTAAGTAGATGTGCGCTAAGACTTATCACCACCAACGCTGTAAAGCAGGAACTGCGATTGACCCATCACAGAGTATCTCGTCACAGCAACGTTTGGACTGCTGTAACTCACCGCGTACGGCATCGTAATGTTCGTAACTAGATGTTGACGAAAGCTGCCATCGGACGCGAACATCGACACGCGACTGTTGCAAGCGTCGGCTACGATGATGTTATCCGCGTCGTCAGTGCAGACGCCCTTCGGCCACTGCATCTCTCCATCCTTGCAACCCCGCCTGCCGAACTTCTCCAGCAGGGTGCCATCAACGCTGAACACCTTGATGCAGTGGTTCCCCGAGTCGCTCACCACGATTCGGTCCTTGCCGTCGACGACCAGAAACTCGGCCATGCACAGCTGCGAGTCTTCGTTGCCATAGGAACCGAACGTGTGCAATCGCAGGCCGTTCGATTTGTAGATCCCGATCTGCGACTTCTCGCGATCGAGAATGACGAGATCGCCGCTGGAGAGGATTCCAATCCCGCAGATCCATTTGAACATGTTCGCGTCCCACTGCGCCACGTCGCATCCGTATTCGTCGTAAAGACAGACGGTTTTTCGACGTCGGTCACCGACAATTACCTGATTGTTGGTCAAGTTGACGGCTATGCTGAACGGCTTCATGCCTTCGATCCTGTGCAGTGGACTACCGTCGCTGGCGTAGAACTGTAAGCAGCCGATGCCGTGGTCGGCCACGACCGTGGTTCCCTGAGAGAGAGTGGCAACACCGGTTGGCATGAGGTAAACTTCGGGTGAGACATGGTGCAGTGTTGCTGTGCCTTTGTTGATCGTTTTCTTCCAGCGACGATTAACTCGTGGCAAATAATGGGTTTTTCCGGTTGCTGTTGTCTCGGCATTGTCATCGTCCATGATGGATGCTGACACGGGCGGTGACTGATCAAAACAGTTGTCCTCATCTTCAGATGCTTTTCCGTTCACAAGTGTGTCTTCATCATCATCATCTTCATCGTCATCATCAGCAGCAGCACCATTTGAGTCATCATGGATTTTCACATTACCTTCATTGTGAAGACTGGATATAGTTTCCCCAGAAGCAACCTTTTTAGCCGTTTCACCCTCTCCAAACCGATCCGCAGAGGGCAAAGGGTCAGAAGAATTAAACAAGGATCCTTCTATTCCATTGCGACTCTCTACAGTTACACCATTTCGTGGAGGAGTGCTACCAGTGCTTCTGTTAGACGCTCCATTCCCAGCAAAACCATTCTTCAGCTTATCTGTAATAATTGCAGCGCTAGCAACCTTTGTATCATGCAGACATTGTTGGGAAGTGTTAGCAGGTGGTGGGGTTGTTGTGCTGAAGAAACTCTTGCCAGGATGTTCTTGATGTTGTTGCGGTAAATTTCTTTTATTTATGGGAGAATTAATTGGTGTGGAGTCGTCGTCTTGTTCACTGTCCGCATCGATCTCCTCCTCTTCGTTAAGCTCTGACAACAAAAAATCAAACTCTTGCATTACTTCTACCTCATCTTCCAAGTTCATAGAGTTATTCAAATTTTTCGAAGGCACTTTACCAGAAACGTTCGTAATTCTGCCAACCGTTTCACTGGATGTTGGTCTCGCGTTCATGCCTGGTTTAACGCAGTTCGAACTTGAAATTGAATCAGTTGGTGTATTGGAGGTCGAAGTGTTCGTGCAGTCAGCTGGATGTCTCGGTGCATTTCTCGCCTCTTCTGAAGGAGGACTATCTTCAGAAGACATTTTTCTACTTCCTACTGTACGAAAGTGTCCTCTCTCCTCTTCGTGTGCTGTCGCTAGCGAAGAGATGAAAGAACCCAAAAGTTTAGTTCTGCCAGACGGTGGTTTCTTCTTCAGTCCAGCAAAAATATCTCCATTTTGGTCATTCACGGAGTCATGAGACATAGCATGAGCGACTGTTTCTGCAGGCCTTTTGAAATCGGTAAATTTCATGTCCCCAAAATTCTCTAAGTCTGCGTGATCTCCTTTTGCATGCGCTAGGCATGGATCAGAAACAGATACTGACTTGTGTCCTGAAACAGTTTTCCGATCTGCTGTTTCAACCAAAGGAACAGACCCAATGTCATTTTGTGTAGAGCGGTGGCCATAAATATTTCCCAAATTATGTTTCGTTTCCTGAAATTTGGATTCTCCAGGAGTTTTACCTGCGAAGTGTGCGAAAGTGTCCTCTCCCAAATACGTTCTTCTGCTGCTCTTTTCGCGTAGGCTCTCATAACCGCGCTGATTCCGAATAAACGTCGAGTTCTTATCGTCGAGATAACCTGAGTCTGAGGAGGCGTTTGCGAACGAAGTAGCACTGCCTGTCGTGGCACTTTCACTGTTGGCAAAACTGCTCCTGGAGTTTCTGGAGGAGAATCTGTGCGGTACATCCTCCGTATGGTGCGTTTTAAAGCGGCTGGAATTGTTGAACGACGTGCGATCGGCGGGATACCTCGTCTCTGAGGAGGCGTTGTGATAACCTTCCCTAGATGTAGAATTGCTTGAGAGAAACTCGTCCGTCTGCGAAAGACCCTGCGGGTTAAAAGCGGCCATCAGATCCTGTGCTTTCCGTCTGTGCGTCTCTCTAAGGCTCGAGTACGCCGGACGGTGGCGATCAAATCTCGGCCGACCGGCAGACGTGTTACTCGTTTCGAATCTCTTCTGGCGAGCGTCGAAATCCGTGAATGTCTGGTATCTGCCAAAAGTTCTCGACTTGCCCTGATGCGTCGGTGGATCCGTTTCATGACTTCCCGTTCCTTTTTGGCTGAAAGCATTCGAGTTCTGCGACTCCCTGTCGCCGGAGTCAAACGACGAGCCTGGCGTTCCTTTCCTGGACTGCAGTTTCTTTCGCAGTATGTCTTCCATTTCTCCAACCACCTTTTCCTTGATGTCGCCGATTCGTTCGTCGACGGGGAAATCCCCCACACCACCACGGGGAATTCCAATCTGTGCATTGCAGGCGGGACAGTGGAAGGAGCCGAGACGGATGCTGCCTTCGTTTCGGATGGAGTCATGGAACGCCTGGAGACATCGTCGGCAGAACGAATGGTCGCATGGTAAACGTCGAGGATCGAAGAAGGTGCCGCCGCAAAGGCCGCACGTGAGAAGATCCCTGGCCCTTGATTTCGAGTTCTCAAAGATCTCATTGTCGTCCATCGCTCGTCACTGAAATCAAAATCAATCCAAAAAAGTTGAGTGCATTATGCCTCAAACAGCTGTCATTTTAGCCATAACCACAGTTTTATTGCTTAAAGTGACAGCATTAGACAATGTTATACACTACTATATATTCATACAATTTACGAATTATACAATGTTATAAACTACTATCAATTCATACAATTTACGTATTATTGTCTGTAATTGCTGCTGTAATATTTTCTTCATTTACATATAAAACTGCTTGCAATATTTTCATTTTTGTCTATTTCTTGTGTCATCCAAAGCTCGTCTTTTGTAGTTTACTTTTCCTTAGCATTGCCTGCCAGAGCTCTCAGTTCAGCGGAGGTACACGTTATTCAAAATTGCACTAAAACACAAGTTCTACAAGATCACCCACTGGGACTGAATGAATGAACGAACGAACGAACGAACGAACGAATGAATGAATGAATGAAACAGCATCATGGTCAATCACCATTTGCACCACCACAACTACCGCTGTCACAACCACAATCACCACGAGACCACCTGGAAGTTTGGATTCACATTCTGGATGACCTGTGGCATCCATTAATTTTATGGTCTAGTTCACTAGCGACAATAGTTAGTGGAGCAAACATCGTCAACAGATGCATAAAACTGGCAATACATGAAAAACCGTTTGTTTTATAGCCATGGTCTGGGATTGGCTCAATTGACCAATCAAATATCCTCTCAGTGCTCTCACCCAGGACTATCTCACCCATCCAGTCAGAACAAACACAGAGTGCACAATAAACAAGGTTTTTTATGGCTGCGGTGCCACTGGGGTGTCACTGGTGGCTGACCGGCAGAATTGATTTCTTTATCTTCGAACAGCATTCATCTGTTTCCATGGCAGATGCTAACCAGCAGATATCACGCAGATACAATGAATCAAATGATACATCGACTGATTAGATTTGGATCATAATCATTCCACACTATTTAAAGCAAAGCTGAAATTTTCCTATTTTATTTTGAAGGCTAATACGGAATTTTGAAACTACTACAGTACTGGCACCAGCAGTGTTCGTAAACAAGAGGATTGGGTACGTGCATGTAGAATGGTAAAAGAGAGAATCAGTATTACACACTGTAATTGAATGCCGATAACGAAAATCCATCCGCCCATCCATCCATCCATTAATCCATCCATTTATCCATCCCTCCATCCACCCACGAACCCATCCATTCATCCATCCACCCACCCATCCATCCAACCATCCATCCACCCAACCACCCATCCACTCACCCATCCATCCATCTATCCATCCACCCATCCAGCCACCCACTCACCCATACACCCACCCATGTATGGAATTTAGGTAGGGTCAAGCAAATACCAATGCATATCATTACCAGCAAGATTAGACATTTCATTGATTCAACTCACAAGGGAACCCCTTTCCATCAAAGCATGAAAATTACTGAATGGCCAAATGCTTTTCAAGGTTACTGGGTCAGCACTAGAACTTGCTCAGTATGTTTATGCTAATCAGCGTTCAGCCACTGAATGAATGCCGATTCCCTGGTCAATTGGCCTAACAGAATCACATGTTCTGTACCAAAGGCAACATTTTAATTGGGTCATATGTAAAAACGCTGTTTCTGTGCTCAAGAGCCAAAGAGGTCATTTGTGTAGGCCTGCACTGTGTCAGCCAAACAAACTTATGAATAGTGAAAATAACGCCCAAATCATCTTGTTGGTCACGGTGGTGTAATGGTGGATTCGATGCCTTGGAGTCGGAGGGTTCCAGGTTCGAATCCATCTCAAGCCGCCGCATAAGAACCTTGAGCAAGTCCTTCACTCTCAAGCAATGCTCATGATGCATGGCCAACTGTGTGGTTGTTGGATCCTCTAGGTCCCCCTGGGTTCCTGCTCCTTTTGGTGTTCCTCAGGGCTCCGTACTTGGCCCCTTATTTTACCTTCTCTACACGGCTGATCTTTGTCCTTTACTTGAATCCCGGGGTCTCCTCCACCAAATCTTTGCTGATGACACTCAAGCTTACATACATTCTAACCCATTGGATTCAGTTAGCACTGTGCGCCTAATGTGTCTGACTGTAGACGTCCTTTCCTCTTGGATGGCGTCAAATCGGCTTCTCCTAAATCCCAGTAAGACTCAATTCATTTGGCTGGGTGGCCTTCGGCAACTTGAGAATATCGATCTGCCTCTGCTAGCTCAAATCTTTCCTGACATTACTTTCTCTTCCACGGTTCGTGACCTGGGTGTTACCCTCGACTGTGAACTCAGTCTCAGCCAGCATGTCAATCTTGTTGCTCGAAGCTGTTACTACCAGCTTCATCAACTTCGAGTGATTGCACGCTCTCTCTCTCATGATGCGCTGGTAGTTTTTGTTCATGCCTTCATAACCAGTCGAATCGACCATTGTTGCTCAATCCTTGTTGCCCTCCCCCTTGGGGTTCTGGGTCGGTTAGATCGGGTTCTGCGCTCTGCTGCCCGGCTCATTGGACGAATCCCTAAATTTTCCTCTGTTTCTACCTACATGCGTGATGTGCTGCATTGGTTGCCAATAGCCCAACGCATCCATTATCGAATTGCTGCCCTGGTCTCACGTTGTATCCTTGGTTGCGCTCCATCCTACCTGCGCATTCTTTGTCGCCCAGTCTCTGACATTGAAGCGTGTCGGGCCCTTCGCTCTGCTGCGAAGGGACAACTGCTTGTTCCACGGGATTGCTTGGCTACCAGACAGCGCCGAGCCTTCTCGGTTGTGGGGGCCGTCAATCTGGAATGACCTCCCCCCTAACCTCCATCTCCTCCACCTGACCAGTCAATCCTTATTCCTTAAGTCCCTTAAATCTTCTTTCTTTTGCCGTGGCTGGGAGCGCCTCTGAGTAGTTTCTTGAAGGGGCGCTATATAAATGCTAATAATAAATGAATGAATGAATGTCATCGTGAAACTCCGATTCAGTGTCCGTGCTGTAGTCGGGAGCGCCTCTGAGGAGAGAGCTTGAAGCGGCTCTATAGCAAATGAGATAAATAAATAAGTAAATCAGTTGTTTGACATTGTGGTAGCAACATGCAAAAACAAGCAGATGATTCATGAAGGAGCCAAGGGTTTAAAACCACCTTGCTTGACATGAAAATGCTAGTTTTGTAAAAACACACGACACAGAAAGGTTGTTATCTAATTCTTCTAAATTTCCACTTTTTCATCATCATCATACATGTATTTATGCCATACAATACATTAAATATTATGTGGTGCAGTCTGCGTGTGCTTACCAGGGTTTAAACTGGGTGGGAACGGCGTTCCCACTGCTCTCGAAATTCTTGGCTTGCGTTCCCACTGCCCATCATGATGGAACGCCAAAACACATGCATTTCAATGCAATTCTTCATCAGCGTTCCCACTGCTCATGCATTCAACGTTCCCACTGCTCACCCAAACCACTTTAACCCACTGGTGCTTACATGTGACTGATGATGTGAGTGTGTGCGTGTACATGTGTTTCAACGGAAAATAACACAAACTGATATAATTGCTAAAATCTGTTATCATTATACCTGCAGCAGATGTCAGATCAAAGGTTTTCTAACTTTTGCACTACTGCGTCACCAATAGTCACCTCAGCTACAATAACATAAGTAGTGACTAAACAACAAGATACATTAATTACATTCTGGGCCTCATTTGTGGGTCACAGGGCAAGGAAGAGAGCTAGCTAGCCTACCTCTTGTGAGTGTGACCAACTACAAAGAATGAAGTCATCAAGACTTCATACTAATGCTGTACCAAGCATTTGCTGATTCTTATTGGCTTCTGGGCCGAATAGTGGGCCAAATAGCTATTCAGTAATCACGGAATACAAATAGTGGTCACGTGACATATGTTTCCGCTCTTTTCCTCTTTTCTTCCTTCTTCTTACTCCCCCTCCTCCTCCTCTTTCATCCACCACCTCCTCTGCTCCTTATCTATCCTCCTCCGCTTCCAGCTTCTTCTTCCTATTCACCTTCTTCTTCTTCTTCCTCCTCTCCTCCGCTATCAACTTCCTTCCTGCTTTTCCTCCCCCGCCTGCTCCTCGCTCCCTCTTTCTCCTCCCTTCCTCCTCCACCTCCTCATACTCATTTACCCACCTCCTCCTTCTAGTTCTTCTTCTCCATCTTCTTCATTCTTCTTCTTCTTCCTCCACCTCCTCCTTCTCCATCCTCTCCCTCCATCACCTTCTGCTCATACTCCCTCCTCCACCTCCATCCATCCTTCTTGCCTCCTCTTCCTCTTTCTCCTTCTTCTTCTTCAGCAGCAGCAGCATGATGCTATACATAATACAGTTATAAGCTTTCACTGTATTCCAGAACCAGTCAAAATATTACATGTGGAGCTTTGGTTTTGCAAATTTCAGTCAAAATAACAAATAATGAAAGTCTCGTCAAATTTATTTTAAACAGATTTCTATGCTACACATGTAGTAGGCTACACCCAATATCTCTCATAAAAGTTGCATCTAAATGCCACACAGGGCAATGGGCATGATGGTCACTGGCCAGATGCCAACAGTTTCTATAAACTGACAGTACTATTTTTGTTCTCGTGATGGTGCATTTAAATGCCTACCTTCAGCGCGTGAATAAATTCAACCAAGATACTGAACACTCCAAGCATTAATTAATCAGTTCTAAACAAGCTTCCTACAGATAAGGTCGGAGAGCAGAACACTGCACATGTTTTGGTCTACAAATGCATACAAATCGTCTCTAATAGCATAGGCCGCTGTGCACAAACATGCAGTTATCTGACCCCTGACCTCATCAGCACGCCCATCCACAATTAATTTAAAATAAATATTATTTATAGATAAGTCTTAGTTTGAACTCCTTTGCATAAACTTGCACCCAAATCATTGTCAGTGGTGGTGTTGTAGAGGGTGGGGGACTGGGGGCAGTCCCTACCAACTGAGTATCTGGGCCCGTGTGAAGTCCTGGCTAATAACAGTAGCAGGCATGATTTGTGAGTTATTATTAAACCAGCAAAAGGATTCAATATGCGGCCATTGTCGCAGCTCACTAGCCTATTATTATATATCTGGTAGGCAATAATGGTGTCATTGGAATGAGTGGTGGGGGAGCTGGTGTCAGGCAATTACTAAGGCCATGGGTGGAGACTTGGGGGAGGTCCCCAAAGTTTGTGGTGGGGCCCTGGGGACGGAGATGCTTATATCCCCCCCAATATTTCATAATCATAAATATCATTATAAATTTCTACAGTGTTAATCATTTTTTATCAGTTGCTCGTTTGCACCTCCCACAGTCCCACCCCCCACAAAGCCAGGACCAGGTCTCTGCCTATGACTAAGGCAGTTACCTACTTGAACTGCCATTTATGTTCAATGGAATCTATATGAATTGAACTTGATTTCGAAAGAAGGTCTCTTTTTTTAAAACACAGAATCCTTTGCATAGGAATTTGTTGAAGCAAAATTTAAATGAATCATATAACCAGTGAAGAAAGACTCTGGTGATCCTTCGGTTACACTATGCATGGGTATCAATGTTAAATACTTGCCTCATATATAAGAACCATGGCAATCTAAACGCAGTGGTACACAAGTCATGTATGTACTAATCATCTGTTTACCAATTCACCATCCAATTTACTATAATTTCGCAATTACAGATATCAGTCTCTCATCATACACTGCTATGATTGGTGGATACAATCATCAAAATGCAAAAAATACCTCATTTCTATATTATCCAAAAATGCAAGTTTATCACCCTAGCATCATCTTCAAATTCAGAAACTTGTTCTACAGGAACAATACCAACATAGACATTGTTTTATCGATAAAAGGCAGAGGCAACATATGTGATTAAAGGCTTCCTGCTCTATACATAGATATGTTTGATATTCGTCTGAGCAAGATACATGTATCAATGCCAACAATTTAATCAGTCCATGCAGAAGTGATTAATTTCGATACTTAAGCTGAAGTGGACAACTTTGACTCATGATAGTCGTAAACCTGCCCTTCTCTACTAACCAGTATCTGCAATGACTTGTTCTAGGCTAGTCCCTGTTTAATTTTTTTATATACAGTGAACGTGTTCTCAATCGTTTTCTTTAGCTTGAGGCCGTGGATACAAATAAGGCGCCATCGTAGCGTTATGGTTTCGTTACTGCGCCATATAAATTGTCATTATTATTATTAATATTATTTTTATTATTATTGTTATTATTATTATTATATTATTATTATTATTATTATTATTATTATTATTATAACTATTATCATTACTATTATTATTATTATTATTATTATTATTATTATTATTATCATTATTATTATTATTATCATTAAATAAAATCATGCAGTTTCCCATTAAATTCTTATCAAGTAAAATATTAGTAAAAAATATTTGTGAGAATTCTCATTTTTTGGCATACCCAGGCATGTACACGGAGTCCTTTCTGGTTGCTCAACCCCCTATGCTCCCTTCTCATCAGCAAAGCCTAGATCCACCACTACCAGTGGCAATGGCGATTAATGTAGATTTCTGTGCTAGAAAAGCAGTGTGTGGCAGCATGGCTGGCAGGTGGCAGGATACACTGCCTGGAGACACTCAGACACCCATTAAATGGCCAGCTCACACTCACATTCAACAATCACAAAAAAACTGCATACGCCTACCGTGCTCTTTTCGTTTAAGTGCAAATTAAATTTTAGAAAATCATCAAGCAGTTTTTCATTATAATAAAATGCACAGCCGCAGGTAGGCCTACCTGAATCCAGCAAGACAACAAAATTACCATAAAATTCGATTGCAAATTAACACTGTCACAGCAATCTGAAACTCTAGGAGTATGCATTTCAACAGCTCTGGGTCACACACCGGGTGCGACTCGGAACCCAACCGCGCCACAACTCCTACATGGTCCTCTCTTCAGCTCTCTACACATGGTCATGCAAATCTTCAAATCTATGCCGAGAATAAGCATAACAGGACTCCAAAACCAGCTGGATGGTTCATCCATGGGCTCATCTAGTTCTCAAAACTGTTATACATGGGATGATCTGAGCTCCATAAAACTTGACAGTATCCTTTCCAAGTCATTCTATCCAACATAATGTTCAATGCAAGGTAAGAATGTTTAAGA
The DNA here is from genome assembly GCA_949752735.1 of Lumbricus terrestris. NCBI lineage: Eukaryota > Metazoa > Annelida > Clitellata > Crassiclitellata > Lumbricidae > Lumbricus > Lumbricus terrestris. The sequence continues at coordinate 33,532,182 of OX457045.1, read as the reverse complement.
AATCCTGTTTCATTTCAGTTAATCTTCAGATTCCATTTCTTTGATTTATTGCGGAAATTTGCATAATGCTCCTTAAACGTAACTGCTCAGGAGCACTCAGCTCTCTTGACCCAGCTTTGGCGTAAAAGGACAGGTGATTACAATAAAACGCATACGAAAAACCAACGCAGGGCCTATTGGCTCCACTCCAGATCATATTGAGAAACAGTGGCCAATTGGTTAGAGCTGTAGCCTTGTAATCAGAGAGCATGGGTTTGAGCCTTGCTCACCTGACTGAGATGGTTACTGAGTTTGGACTTTCAGAAAGCTCATCTCTCACAAGTGCGTGTGATTTGCGCTTGGTCATTCGATAATGGCGCCTATTAAAATTTAATGTCCAACAATAATTATTATAATATTCAAACCACGATCCTTTACTTTGCTCTTACGAGGTTAGTTCTCATGTTTCAGTTAAACTTTGTCATTTACTATTGCCTTGTAGAAGCAAACTCCTGGATATCACACAACTAACTTGCTTATTGATTAATGAACTAATGCTATCATAATTTAATTAACTTCATAAAGACAAACTTTGGCGCAAGAACTTTTCACTATTAGGGGCTGTCTATAAATGATGAAATGCAATTTTTAACGATTTTTGGCCCCCTACCCCCATCACGCATCAACACAAAAGTCATAATTTATTATATCTAGTATGGGACCATCACACATGTCACAAATGTGTGACCCCTTCCCGTCTAGGTGCGTGACGTCATTTATGGACGGTCCCTTAGGTCCAGGAATGAGAATTAATGCGATGCTACTCCTCTGACTTCAGGGATAACAGACTCAAAAAATGTAAGTTTGTACAGAGTACTAACAAGGCTAAAGATAACCCACCTGCTGCAACCCTTGTTTGCAATGTCCTGCTGCTTTATTCAGTATAATCCAGTTTGTAGAATTGATCCTCAGCAGCTTCCTTTCAGTCAATGGAAATCAGAGAAATTGTCAACAAACCGCTTCAGCGTCACAGTGTCATTAATTCACTTCAATCCATCTCGTCTGGAATTGACAAAAAAAAGTAGAGTAACTCCGGAATCAACCACAGAGCATGAAGAATCTTCACCTGTCATCTAGCGTGACCGTTACCTGAGTCAATGCAAACAGAGGCAACGGTGTAAGTCCGATAGGGGCTTCCGAGATAAAGTCTCTGAACATTGCTGCACAGCAGAATCTATATCACACACAGATCATTAGTCTCGGCTGTCATTATTGGTCTGATGGCGTATGCGATCTCGCTGAAAGCAGCACTGCATCAACTGCATGCTCTTTGTCATGTAGACATTTCCTACAAACCCCCATACTATCACCCACAGCATAGATGTAAAAAACGATGGAAACGAAACAAAAAACGGAAAAAAGTGGGTTTTTTCGAAAAAATAAAACACGACAAAACAACGATAAAAAACGGAAACGGTAAATAATTTGACTTTCCTACATCTAAAACCGCATTTTAACCTTGAAAACATTGATGAGGAACCTACTACACCCAGGCTATCTCTTAAATGATGATGTTAAACGATGAAATAATTACTTTAGTTATCTGAATCCTTGAGAGTTGGCGGAAAACATAAGGAATATCAGAAAAAATTTAAATTAAGGAAAATAATAACAGAAAATAAATGAATAAATAAAGTAACATAAAAAATAAAAAAACGATAAAAAACGACGGGGAAAATAAAAAACGAAAAAACGACGTTTTTTTGGGGAGAGGATAAAAAACGGAAAAAACGTTTTTTACAACTATGACCCACAGAGTCCATGCAGACAGTCTATAATCCCATCCATCCATAGCCATTGTTTTATTTTTATAAAATGACAATCACTTTATGTATGTGTATGAGCACTTGTTATAGCGCCCCTTCAAGAACCTGCTCAGAGGCGCTCCCAACTACAGCACCTGCTCAGAGGCGCTAACAACTACAGCACGGACACTGAATCAAAGTTTCACACCGAAGAGTAGGATCAATTACGAGTGAAGGACTTGCTCAGGGTCCCTACGCAGTAACTTGAGGTGGATTCGAACCCGCAACCTTCCGGCTACATGGTACTGAACATACCTCTACACCACCGCGTCCCAAAACACATGTTTTGTCAAAACAAAATATAGCTGCATTTCAACTTCAAACCCAATGCCTTTGCTTTCAAATACATGTGTTACAAAGGCTGTTAACATATCGTATAATACGTAATATCGTAAAGTGTCAAGTTTTATAAATTAATTAAAATAGTTTACTAAAAGCATTTCTCAGCAAGCATTTGGGAATTATGTGACAGTCAAGTGGTTAGAGAGTAGGACCGTCAATCAAGACATCACGGCTCAAATCTTGACAGGGCAGAAAATTATATCCAAATTTTGGCTCCACCAACGTCCCCTCACCATCCATTGTGAGTAGGTAAGTAGGTAAGTAAGCAAGTAAGTAAGTAAGTATGTATGCAAGTAAGCAAGCAAGAATATTCATTATTAGACTACCAGCAAATGCACAGTAGTTTACAGCAGAAATAAATAATAGTGATACATAATTATATATGCAAGTAATACAACATTCTCATGATAAAACTTGTTTGGAAAAGGCATCAACTCTAGGTTATTAGTACGTTACTATACGTTGTTTAGTGCACTGACCATGCAAAGTCAGTGGGAACATCAGACGGAAATGTCTCTTTATGCGTATACCCTCATACACTGAGGCTAAGAAAAGAAGTCTGTAACGTTTCAAAAATTCAGTTCTATCTTAATTAAACTACCGTCCTTCTTCTTCTTCTTCTATCTTATTAAATGATAAAATTTGCAGATCTATGCGATCAGTAGATAGAAAAATGTTCTATTCTACGTAATTAAACAATTTCATTTTCCGCAACAAACTATTCCGAACCATGAATATAATCCAAAGCTGAACTTCAGAAAGCAAAAGCCTAATCTGCTTTAAGCTGTACAAAAGTGTATGCATACTAACTGGCATTTTCCCTGTCATCTGAACCAAACAGATAATTATAGTGTCAACATTTGGTATGGCAAAAGACTCTGAAGATGTAGCCTACCTGTAGCAAATCTGAAGCAGCACTTAAACCCACGCCAGCTAAAAGCCGACATGAATACTAATGGTGCACTATCTGTCAAGAGCCATACCTAAAGTCTTACTCGACTATACTTGAGCAGTCCAAAGACCAATGTGGCAATAAGTGTCCTAAAACTGCCATTCAACTTGATTCAAGGTCATAACAAAGCTACTCCAGTCTTGCATTAACAGTATCAAGTCTATATCTATGCCAGCTTAGCTTCTTAATTGTCCATGAAACCATAAAAATTCTCAGGACAAAACTTGCAGATCTATACAGCAAAGTTTCATTGCAGGGCAAATGGGTGTATGCAGCTCTTCAGAGAACTAATCAAGGGATGTGAGTAGACCAACAGGTGTCATAGTCATATCAGCAGGGGATCTATTTGTAACTAGTCAAGCCATATGTAATTATAACCACACAGAGAATATAAATTCTACTTGATCAATCAAAAGTTGAGGTCTCTTCAAATAAGAGATTGTTGCCTGGCCAATAATTATAAACTGGTCAGCAAAGACAGCAGCAGAAATTTCAATGAGTCAATTTTTAATTAGGCAATCTTTTATAGGCTGTGTCGGCACTTATCAACTGAAATGCTGAACTCACATCTGTTACTTGCCCAGTTACTAATAAGCAGTGGCAATCTCTTCCTCAGGTACTCTGCCCACATAGGTAGATTCGAATGTCCAATGTCACGACTCTAATCTCTGCTTTAACTTAAATTGCGAAATTCAAAGTAACATCATGTGCAACAAAACATCCTTTGAGTCTGGCCCTCGTAAGTGCAACAACAGAGACTTTAGTCCAAAACGGAAAACAGAACTGGACCACGAATCATTCTAGGTCATTTCACTCAAATCAGAGGCAAATAAACCACCACACTCAGCTAACTGAACAGTAACTTGTAACATTTAGGCCTATGGCCGCCTACTCATATATAGTCCAGACCGTCCAACAATTTATGGAAGAATTTTCACCAGTTTCATCACTTAAAATGACATAAAATTGAAAACCCTCTTGTACTTTAATCTCACAATGACTGACTAGGCTACTGTTTATAATTCGTTTTAATCTGGTCTATATACACAAGAGGACTAAGGTGCAAGAATTCGTCAATGACTGATCATCCAAATCCGATGATTCAGTATTAATCATACAAATTAGTTATTTATTTCAGTTATCTTAAATGATTATCTTACTTATGCAAGTTATTGTAATCAATTATTAATTATTACTCAATTGTAGCTTTATCAGACTGTCTTGCCAACTATACTGCACCATAAGTTCTGGAATACACTGTGGAGTCCCTAATGTGAAATTGTGGGGGGAACAAGCCATGTGACACAGCGTATCAACCAGAGAATTCATTAAAAAGAGGAAACACTGATTACGCTCATACATTTAGAACCATGCTGCACTTTTTATTTTGAGCATTGAATAAAATATTTGGCATGTGAAATTAATATCCTTGGAGACATAAGCACCTTGGCTTGACCAAATTTTCCATCTTGGACAGTCTGGACTTGATTCAATGTAGCCAGGTGAATAAGCTGGTCTCAGTGGTCTCCCAGGCAGACATGGTTTTTGTGTGATACTCGGAAATTGTGAAGATTCAAATTTCACTTCATGTTAAGCAGAGTGCATGGCACGTAAACCAGGAGTGCTTAAATAACTCCAGTCTCTCTTCTGCCTTGACCCTTCTCAAAACATGGGTCTTCTTGCGGGGCCTTGCATTCTGGGAGCATCTCTGAATGGTTCACTCTACTACAGGCACTTTATAATTTATGTTTAAATACAATACAATAAAAATTATAATACAATACTAGGTAAACTGTAAATTGTTTTGTTGCCTTCTGGCAGTTCCACAGCATTTTCTGTAGGCCTACTTGGTGGGTAAACTATAAGTATTATGAGCAGCAAACTATTGGTGGTTATATATAATGACCTGCCTTTTGGTCCAAGTTTCCTTCTAGCCATCCATCAGTCTTTTGCCAACAGTTTAAACTGTTTCCTGAGAAAATGCATCGCAGTAGTATTATATAAATGCTCTGACCGAATGCAAAAAACTACCCATAATGATAAAAAAAATTAGTCTCAGTTTCACTTTATAGGTCTAACTACAAATATAAACAGTTTTCCCTAATCATTGTTAGGTTCCTATAGGTTCTCAAAACTTTGCCTACTCTGCTTTCTTTGCTTCTTTCATGGTATTCACATTTTCAAAAGTGATGAAATTCAAACGGATCATACAACAAACAATGACATCATGAAGCTAAACATACCCTAAAGATCGCAGAGTGCAAAATGTAAAATTATTACAACTGGATTGCTGCCAGAACCAACAGAATCAATTAAATAACAAGATCTCAAACATCTATAGATAACGAACACATTGGCCTGTATTTCAAGGGGCATTATATTGAACCCATATAATAATGGGATCGAAATAGATCTTACATGGGAATATGAGACATACGCAGACTCGATCTAGGCATTTAGAAGCATGCAGAGAGCATAGAAAAACTCTCATGATACTTTCAAGTCACTACAACAATTAAATTACAAAAAGTCAAATTTATCAAAACTATAAACTCTTCAGATTTTGGATAATGCATGCTATAGTCTTTGTATATTAGCAAGTGTTAGACCTACGTATAAATAACTATAGGTTAGGGCATGACTTACGAATATCACATTGCTTAAACATAAATAGCATATGGAGTGCACCGAATACAATAGCAATATAATATAAGATTATGGCCCTATGGGCACATTTTATGTGCACCGTGCAGTGTGCACGCCGTGGCGGCCTTGCTTTTAAATAATCTGTTACGCTGAAATAGGAAAATGTAAATGCAAAAAATGAACTGATGAACTGTTATATAATGCCAGCCAAAGAGTTACTTCTTTTTAAAGACGTAGCAGACATCTATAGGGAATCAGATGTCGACGATGCATACCGCTAAACTTCTGGAATAAATAAATAAGAACGCAATGACAACCCACCTTGTTGAAGATTGAGATTCAAACCACTGCAGACAGTTCGACAGCAATGGCTAGCAATCTAAAAATGCTAATCATTACTGAAAAATTTATAAATAAACTCCGGTGAACGATAAAGATATAAGCGTGCTTAGCTTTGTCAATACTGTCGCAAATCTATGCAGACAGCGTTTTTATCTTCGTTTCATAGTTCACATCATTGTAAGGAGCTAGGCAGCTACGCTCGAAATTTAAGCTTACGTCTGCTAAATATGTAAGACGTCCGAAACAGTAAACCAGCAAATCAATCACTTTATTTGCATGTGTTCCCGTTTGTTTATGTTATAAAATTATTATTAAATATTAAAAATATTAATACATGCACGATTGAAGCCATCGATGATTGAAGCCGTGTGTACCACGTGATCATGTTCTCGGTTTTGATTGGCTACAGTTTAAAAGCACGTGCTCAATATTTGCAAACAAATTTTATAGCGCTATTCTAAACGTCGCTGAAATTGATTTTGCGATTTAAATTTGAGTGTAAGCAGGACTTTACTTTTAGTAAAGCGAAACAGATGCGAAATGAATGCAGTTAAATAAGGCACTTAAAGACATTCCAGGATCTTGAAGTAGTAGTCGACAAGTCCATAATTTATTGATGCGATAGCGTTCCGACGCTCCGGCCTTGAACTGTGTTAACGTAAACATTAAACAACGAATGATTTCCGGTTTAAGGACTCAAATCATATGACAGTTTATAATTGTTTTATATTTTGGAAGTTTGTAGCTGCACGATGGAGAGCAAGAGCAGTTCTAAGGCTTTTTTAAAGTTAGCATTCTTTCTTGCGGTTGCGACTGGATTGGCGTGGAGCAAAGAACTGTCGATTGTTTGGAACGACAAATTGCAATCTTATGGTCTGGAGAAAGGAATTGCGAAGTCTTACATTTCGTTGGCCTCGCATAAAAATGACATTAACTCCACCGGGTATGCATTGAATATAATAATTATAATCTTGTATGATAGTAAGCAAATCTTCATGACCTATCCCTTTTAACTATTATTAGTTATTCCAGCACCACATACCAATCACTCTCTTTCTAAATGATATCGCCTTGGCATCTCTTCTGCCTTCTTCGCCCTCTGATCACATGGAAACAGGATGCGGTTCTTCATTTGTAATTTCTGGAAACCTATCTGACAGGATACAGCACTTGGGAATAATCTGTTGCCCTACTTTAATTAGCCTGAACTTTAACGATTTTGTTTTAATTAAGTCCTCGTTTCACCTGGTTTCTGCGACTTTGCCTCTTTCAGGCACTGTAGAATATCCTGATTAAGTTTAAATGTCTAGAGCGGCAAGACTAGTAAGGTGGCAACAATTTATCCACCACACTTTGGTGCCCTGCTACGTAACTATGCTGATAAATATTTGGTGTTAGGGCCCCCAAACACTGCATAGATGTTCTGAATGTTTGTTTGTGGCTCCCTCGTTCACTTAGTTCCATCATTCATAATCAGTGATGAGCCATGTGGTAGGATGGTGCTGTTGTTTCATTGTAGTTGGGCCTATCTGGAGATCAAGACAAATTCAAGTCACAATGATATCGACCAGGCATATGCAGCAGGGTTGGCAGAAGGAATTCTTACCAGTGACCTCATTAAGATGCACTGGTACAACACTGAAATGGATCGGTACTGCACGAAGCCATTGTCTGGCTATTGCCAGAGACTCCAGGATTACTTGAATGTCAATGCAGCCTGGATGCTGGACCAGATCACGGCAAAGGCACAGACGGATCCATACTGGCATCAGGTTGGAGAAGTCTGCAATATTATATGAAACTGAATCTAAGCCAAACCTAGAAAAATTAAAAAATAGCTAAAAATCCATCTGTTTACTTTATTGACAGCCTTTTGGAAGCTTGTAAAGGGCAATCTATTTAGATGTGTCTATTTGTAACATGTTGGTTTTCATTTTGTAGCAGGTTTAGTTTTGATACTTTCGCGTAATTGTCGTATTTAAATGAAGAAACCATGGCCACACATGCATATTTTCTGACAAGAAGAAGAAGGAAAAGAGTAAGAGGATGAGCAATCCCGTAAAAGCTAACCACGAGGCTACCTTGGGTATTGCATCTTAGCGACTTCATTTTCTTAGCCTCAGCATATGAGGAGGGCGGGTGGCTACTCCCTCCCTCACTGTCTCACCTTTCCACCGACGTTGCAGAGTCGTTATATAGCTGAGTAGGCTTGGTGCGCAAGTGTGGCAAAAATCTTTGCCCAAATTTCTACCTTAGCAGAGATTTGAACACCGTCCTCAGCTCTTGATTAACATTACAGCACACTTATCTCTACACTATTGAGCATCCTTATGCAAATTTCTATATATTATGTATATTATTGTATAATGTTGTATATATAAATTTGCATGCTAAATAAACAATTCAAACTATGGATCATTGATAATATCTGCTAGATTTTAAATATTTTTTCCATCAAGGATAGATGTGACCACACTGATCCAACAAATCTATGAATTTTGTGCTTTGATATGTTTTTCTTTTCTTTTACTTGCAGCAGTTTATTTGAGTGTGACTGCAGAATTGAAAGGCAAACACATCAATTAGCAATCTGTTATGCAGGCATAGCGGTTTTTCAAATGTTTACAGTTTTAAAGAAATTTTACAATTCTAGGTGCGACTTTTCCTGGTCCAGCTGCAAGGCTTGGTTGATGGCTACAGATTACAGCAGAGTGACAGAGCATCTCTGGGCAAACCAATTTACGTACCAGATGTGTCTGGTCTGCTGTGAGTTTTATCAGGTTTTCTTTTCATGCTTAAGATTTTGCTTATGTGACTCATATTTGCCTCTTCTATCTTACCACAGTGGTGTAGACAAGGGGAGGGTTAAGGGGATTTAAAAAACCCATTGGCTTAGGAAAAAGTTTTTAAAATGGTTATTTATCCACATACTGGTAAGTAATTTACTGTAATGCTGTTGGGTTGGTGTCAGGAAGGGCATCCGGCCAGGCCATAAAGCCCCCATCATAAATTCCTGGCTACGCCACTGTCTTGTCCATTCTGCTTTCATGACTCTCCTTGTAAAAAAACTGTTGTATTTTCTGTCAAATCCATTTATTTTCTCTGCTCCATGTTGCATTTTATTAGCCATCTTTCTCTTGCTTTCATTATTCTGCTACTCTCGAAGCTACATCCGATCTTCCACCTTCCAGTTCCTTTCAACCAAAAATCTCACCTTAGCAGCTGTGCTATCTCCGTTATTGTCGTTAATGACAGAAGTTTTTCTTAAAATCAACAATAAAACAAAGTTTTAATGCCTAGTCAAGGTCATGAGGGTGTGAAATAAACTTACCTTAGCCCCTGTGGATATTTAAGTTGATCATTAAATTTTGGTTGAGTGAACATCGTGTAAGAATTGGGAGTGTGTTGATTTGAGTTCAGATAAAGCCTAGAGGTGATCACTGTTTAGGAAACTTCAGTTCTTTAGTACTTTACACGATTGTTTAGTGTCATCAACAGATGCTTGTAAGACTGAATAAGAAATCATGATGGTACCCATAAGCACGTGTACGTGGTAATTTTTCATGGGTGTTAATCGTTTTTGGTTATTTGAAGCATGCTTCAGATCTCTGGTGACCTTGAGGATCTAGAGTCTGCCCTTCACAAGGAAGACATGAAGCATGTCACTGGAACTGGATCATGCTCCGCCCTCATTAAACTGCTGCCTGGAAACCATGACCTGTTTGTGTCACAGGACACCTGGAACTACTATGGAAACATGCTACGCATACTCAAGAAGTATGCATTTGGATACCATCTCACTCCTGGTAAGACATTAAGTTAATCATTTCTGTGTATGTGTTCTTAAGTTCTCTTGTAGGCTTTTTGTGATATGATGACCATGATTGTGTGACAATGATACGTTGTTATGCAAAATAGGATTTATTGTTTTCTACTGAATTCAGATCTTGAGCTAGCATTCACCTTCCTGTGTCTTAATCTCTTTCTAATTCTTCCTGTTGTGTATGCCTTTGTCCTAGTTTCCTCCTTTGTCTTTGTTGTAGTTTCTTCATCTGTCTTTGTTTTATCTGCTTTTCCAGTCTGCATAATCAGCCTGTATTTAGATTGTGCTATCTTCATTCTTCATACAATTAACAGTAATAATAATAATAATAATGGTAATAACGACAATTTATATGGCACCATATCATGGCGATACCACTACAATGGTGCCTCACAAAAAGCTAATGGCAAGATAAGTCTTCGCAGACAAATAAGATTTAGGCTTCAATTTGAAAAAGTCAACTGAGGCGACTGATCTGATGTCAGGTGGAGGAAGACTGTTCCAACATCGCAGACCAGCAACCAAGAATATGCGATCTCCGAAACATGTCCTAATCCTCCATGTGCGAAGGTCGGTCGTCTTAAGCAACCTAGATCACAGCCCAGATGCATTGGAATGATTCAACCCGTTTAGGAAAAACTTAGTTGGAATTTAAAACTTTACAATGCCAGTGGACAGTAGATCGTATAGTGAGTTTCAATGTACAGATGAACTGATGTGCAATGTAAAAGTCGCAATTTTTCTTTTAACTACAAATCACCTCATCTTACTGACAGCCATGTGTGCAGCATTACGTAAACGTATGAGTGCATTATTTTGAAGGTAGCAGCCATGTTATACCTGGTGAACAGATGACCTTCTCTTCTTATCCTGGCATTCTGATGTCTGGTGATGATTTCTATGACATCTCCTCTGGTCTGGTAAGTCAGAAGATGTGACAAGACCCACTATAGTTAAGGGTCATCTTCATTGCTTAAACCAACTAACTACACAATGACAACTGAGACAATGCAGAGATGATGCTGCTGAAGGTTCAACTTGACACTCGGACTTTTCTGTTCGTCTGTTGGCCATACTATGTGCATTAAGAGAGAAGTTTCAATGAGGCTTGTGCTGTCTGATGTGGATTCTGTAGTCCTGCAGAACTGATGGAATAGACATTAGATTACTCAAGTTCAGGCTTTCCACAGAATTGTTCGACTGAGTCTGTCAATCGCTTTTGACATCTTTTAGGCTTATGTGGGTTTACTCAGTGCTATTTTTGTTCTGCCGTATGGTCACACATGCGCACCACTGAACTTTTGGAGGGGGAGCAATCCATCAAATTGCGTATATTGTATGAACATATAATATTTTAAAGATTATTGCTTGACCGCTGTTGTAGGTAACTCTTGAAACAACGATTGGTAACGGCAATGCATCTCGTTGGCAGTTCATTCAGCCTAAGAACGCTGTACTTGAAGGCATTCGCAACATGGTGGCCAATCGTCTTGCGAATTCGGGAAAGCAATGGACGGACATCTTCAGTCAGTTCAACAGTGGAACGTGAGTCAAGCCAAGGCTCACTGTTGTTGTCTGCACATATCGCTGATTGCTTCTTTGGGTAACAGTAGAACTAGGAGAAGTAATAAAAAAATTGAAAATTTACATGTTGCTGAGAATTAATTTGAGTTATTGCATATGATCTTAGTCTTAGGTAGAAAATAAAAAGAATTGAGAGTGTAAAATGAATTTGACCTTGAATTAATAATGTTACATAACCAGTGCCTAGATTCGTTTGAAGTGAATTTTTTTAAAGTGGAAAATTGCATGATTAATGGACTGAGTTCGTTAGTGCGGTTCCAAGGCGACTGCAGCTGAACATTAGTTTAATGCTTACTGAACAGCCTTTCATGTTAGAAAAGGTAACATGTTTGCTTATTTATTGTGGCTTTATTAGATGAAGTCATAAGTTACTTGATGTATTAACTGAAATGGATTGTCTATGTAACCGCTTCGTCTAGTTACTTAACAGGAATTTTCGGAATCATCTACCTCTCCCTTCTCCACTCTTTTTCGGAAATGGTGGTTTAATTTAAATATTAGAGATTGTAGTTTCATGCTGGTTAACTAAAGTCTTAACTTTTCTTAAACCCAGCCTTGGTGCATTTTAGTTATGTGTAATTCCATAGATTGCGAAGGTATATGTGGTTAGACACAGGTTTTTTGTTGATTGTTGTCAGCTATAACAATCAGTGGATGGTTGTTGATTACAAGAAGTTCACTCCTGATTCTTCTTCGCTCAATGATGGACTCCTATATGTACTGGAACAGATTCCGTAAGTTTGCCAATGGTGTATAAATATTGCGTCTCTTGTTGTGGGGTCTGATTGTTTGTGTATCTCACGAAATAGCTTTTAGCATATCATGCCTTTTTTACAACACCCGTGTGCTTTCTTCCAGGTCACATAGGAAATTCATAATGAGAATTTTTAGAACATAAAGTTATTTAGAACTTGGATGATATAGCCTAATGTTTTATGTAGTGGACTAATTACTTATTATTTATATAGCCTAATTAAGTTAAATATCATAATTGTCACAGAGAAAGCTCACCAGTGGACAATAATGCAAACAGTCTCATTATTTCTTAACTATTTCACAGATCTATTAAAAAGCCATCATGTTATAACCATGTTCAGATGAACTCCTGTAACTGGGCTTAAAATACAAAACTTGTTCAGGTTCCAGTGTTGGTTAAAACCCTTAAAGAAAGTGAGTGGGGCAAATTGTTCTTGGTGGTTATATGGGGGGAGGATGAATTTGTGTGCTTTCTTTTGCAGAGGTATGATTATGTCAAGTGATCGAACCGATATCCTTCGGAAGCAAAGCTACTGGCCTAGTTACAACAGTCCGTAAGTAATTATTTTACATTTTGTGTCAATTAATTTTCCAGATATCTTTCCTTCTGTATTGAAACACAGGTTGTCTGAATATCATAAACTTTCAAAACAACTTTTTCACTGTTTTTTCATATGATTAAACAGCATTTATCTGCAAAATATTTAAGTCATGATAGATCATGGCATTTATGATAAGCATGAAATTCATTGGGTAAATTAGCCATGAAATCTACGATTTCATTTAAGGTTTTCAAGTTGATTTTTCATTTTAGTTCTTTTCCCGAGATATTCAATGCAAGTGGAGGACAAGAACAGGTTGCAAAATTTGGTGATTGGTTCAGCTACGAGAATACGCCAAGAGCGAAAATATTCCGAAGAGACCACAGTCGAGTTAAAGATATTGAGTCAATGACTCGTCTTATGAGGTTCGCAGTGCAAGCACTTTTCACTTGCGACTTTATGTTCAGCGCTTCAAGTGTGTATTTTGTCATCTAAGATCATGCGTTCATTGTGATAAATGTACATTTTACTCTGTCATAATGAAATGCTCACTTCATTAGCACAATATTATTATTAACTGCATTGTGTAAATAAACATGCATATTTCTAAAGACATTTGAATGGCACACTAAATGCACAGTGCAATACAAAAGCCATATTGCATTATACTAGGGCAGACCATTCTCTGTTTTTAGTGTTGCCGCTCAAGTCTTTAAACAACGATAGGTAAATGTGATGTAATGTAAATCTTCAAAATTTCTCAGTGTCACACAACGCCACGCGAGGAGACCCATTTATTCACCAGCACTTCACCAGCACTAAATCAATTTGTGATTTGATGATTTATTCTTTGTCTTTCAGGTACAATGACTTCACCCACGATCCTTTGTCTGCGTGCAATTGTACTCCTCCGTACAGCGCAGAGAATGCAATTTCTGCTCGTTGTGATCTGAATCCCATCAATGGAACTTATCCTTTTGGCGCCCTTGCACATCGATCACATGGAGGCACCGACATGAAGGTCAGGAACTCAGTTTCTTTCACATCACTTAGAAAATTTAATATCTCAGTCTTGTTACAAGAGTTCTCCAACACTAGGGTAGTACCGTAGTCAGCCGTCCAATCTGTTTCAGTTCATATTCATTTCATTGTCAAACCACGTTGCTCAATCTGCTCCTCTTTTGCCCTTTTACTTCTCCTCCCTTCCTTGACCTCATCAATCACTAAAATTTGCAAATTGCTTAATATCCTCTCAGGAACATTCGAACTTGAATTGGTTTTCATCTAATGACACCGCAGGATGGAGATCTATGACCGGATGTTCTTTGAATGGTCACATTAAAATGATAACTGAGTTTGATGGTGCTTCAATTCATGCTCTTGCCAGCATTGTATCACCAGCACCAATCATATTCTAATACAACAGCATTTCACTCTGACCCATGCATGACTACACCTTGGCACCTCATGCACATTTCCCCATTCATCAGATTTACTGATTTTGCATGTCTACTAAATGCTTTAAATAAATAAATAAAATAGTAATAATCGAACAATTGCTGCGGTTGAAAATGTGGAATGAGTTGTTTTTTTTATGTTCAGCTGACTGCATCTGGAATGGTTCGTGATCTGGAGTTTGTGGCGATCAGTGGACCAACGTACGACAGCGTTCCGCCTTTCCAGTGGAGTAAATCAGACTACGCTTCAACCGTTCGTCATCGAGGGCATCCAGATCTCTGGCTGTTCAAACCAGTTCAGCACAAATGGAAACTGTGATTTGATTTCGTCATCTCATCGTCCAATGCAAATGCCTTTCCATGCAGATTGCGTTTGCAATTACTGGTTGCATGGCCGATGAAACTACGTGTATGTAAGATGGTTTTGTGATTGAAAGAGTTCTGTGTGCACATGGTAAACCTCGATCTTTGTCTTTTGTAAAGAATATTATTATTATTATGTATATTTACTTGTAGACAAACTACTAAAATATGTGAGTATAAACAATGAATGCAGCTAGACATGATTTTCAAATTTAGTAGTTAACCCTTTACCGGTTCATTTTAAAATTTTAAGCCAGTTTTCAGCGGATATTCTCGGGGCAAACGGGTAAAGGATTAACGCATGAGAGGACTTGTTTATAATGTTTAACTTGTAGCTTTACTTGTGTTATTGCTGTCTGGATTTCAAAGGGTGACAGGACAATTACCCCCTGGACAATTACCCCCTGGACAATTACCCCCGGACAATTACCCCCGGGGACAATTACCCCCCGGACAATTACCCCCCCGTGCCAATCACCCCCCGGACAATTACCCCCCGTACCAATTACCCCTCGGACAATTACCCCCGCGCCAATAAAGAAGTTTATGTCATGTTCATCTATTTTCGCACTCAACGAAACGACACCATTTGCTAAATTCTTCTGTTTCACATAAATAAAACCTTCGAAACAAAGTTTATCTTTCCCTCTCTCGGATTTATAAAATTCCATCTTGACTAGATATGGATAAATTAAGCAGACTGTGAGTATTGCATTGAATGGTCAGCTAAATTTTATGCAAGAGCGTACAGGTAACGTATGCCTGAGAGCGAGATAAACAGGTACATAGAGAAAGACAGAGAGGAACAGAGAGGCATGGACTCCATGGAGTGCTAGAAGGAGGCATGTACGCAGATAGATGAGAAATAATGGTAGTAGAGCAAGGAGTGTGTATAAGTGTGTACAATAAGTATTGTAGAGTGAGCCAATGAAGAAAGTTGTCTACATAGTAAAGTTACTTTAGGATAGGCTTTGGCAGCGCTGAAGGTCTGAAAAATACGTGACACCATGACCATGAGAATGTTCGTTCCCTATACGAAGATACGAGTGGGAGAACAAGCTCACACTGTGCCACGGGGGTAGTTGTCCGGGGGGATTGGTATGGGGGGTAATTGTCCGGGGGGTAATTGGTACGGGGGGTAATTGTCCGGGGGGTAATTGGCACGGGGGGTAGTTGTCCGGGGGGTAATTGGCACAGGGGGTAGATGTCCGGGGGGTAATTGTCCTAGGGGGTAATTGTCCGGGGGGTAATTGTCCGGGGGGTAATTGTCCAGGGGGTAATTGCCCTAGACCCATTTCAAAGCTATGCTTTTTGAGCAAACCTTTAAAAACGATTCATATTGCACCTGATTTATCTGGTGTTATATGAATAGAAAATACCACAGTCTCGTAGTGCAGTTAGGACACAAATTCTAATATATAATCGTGTGGCAATTTGGATCCCAAGATTAACTCATTTATAGACAGTATACATGTTATAGTACAGCCTAGCTGTGTTGTAAATATGACTCTTATGTCATGTCATGTCGCCATCGTCGCAATGCGACGATGGCGACATGACATGACATATGACTCTTATACAGTGTTATAAATGAGTTTCTTGTGTATCTACATGTAGCCAATTCTTGTGTATCGAAGTGTAGTCAATGTGTAATGGAAGCTAGGGGGTTGGTTATCCGGGTGGCAATCCTGGGGAGGAACCAGTGGGACGTCCACTCAACCTTTAGCATAAAAAGAAGTCAGAATGTTTTCATAAATGTTGACCTAGTTCCAAATTCTTCCCCTCCCCCCCGATCTGTCAAGAGTTTTGCCTCCTCTGATGGTAGCTAAGATGGCATGGATGCTTGACTATAAGGAGTATGTTGTTTATATTGTCTTGGTTTGAAATGAGCACCACAAAGTTGTAAGCAATGTACAAAAATTTATTAATTGTTAACGTATAATGAATTATGAAAATTAGTAAGAAATGTTTAATTTTGTAGACTCTTTTATAACATTCCTAAAATGTATTACTTTGTGAATAAATATTACTGATCATTACTAATCTGAGGTGTGTAATGTTTACACTTAAATAAACCATTGATCACATTGTCCACCGTTTGTGTGCAATTGTGCATGCATTGTGTCTATAAATGACAGGAAGTGAACAAATAGAGGTCATCACAGGATATGCAGGCCTGGTGAATAATGTCGTTTGCATACCAAATAGTCATAGCCTCAAAATAGTGTTGAGCCTAATCCAACTGAAAATCTTCTACACTTTGTTAATCTGATTAAGGAAAAACCTACTTTATTCTCTAAAGGCCAATAAACTTCCAATATTTTAAGGATCTCATTAAAACAATAAATAAAAGAGTTTAAGATATTCTACATTTTTCTCAGTTTATCAAAGAAAATGGAGAATCTTAAATCAATTGTTGTTAAATTCAATTCAATTTCTTAAATTATTTCCTGAACCAATTAAATACAAAAGTGACAACGAAAGCAATGTTTAACATTATTTGTGGTTGTCGAGGGGAAAGTCAATGTGTCAATCCTGCTAATAGGATCGCCCAGTAATCTTGTAAAAAAAAGCCCATTAGCGCATCTAAGTGGAGAATTGAGAGTATGCACTCTCCCATACATAGGTTCACTGCACAGTCTACGAATATTACCGTAATTTGATAATTTCTGACTGCAATACGATTACGTTTCCATGTAATTTAAGCTGATCGAACACTTGTACAGCATGTCTGAAGGCCATCATCAGTCAGATGAGAAAGCATGGTTTTAATGCTCCTTCAAATTCAATTCAAAACTGTCATAGTTCAAACTTACAAGTGCAAATAACAAGTACTGGTGGATCAATTGATTAATAAAAGGTGCACAAAATCATCTGTGAAGAGATAAGTATGCAGTTAAGTTTTAAACAAAACGAAACTTTTAACATTTCGAAGTTGAATGTTAACATTTTAATGTTGCAACTTACAATGGCAATCAACACAACACAACATCACTGCTACAACTTGATAAGACAAAACTATGCAACACAAAACAGAATATCACCTGCATGGCCACTCGAAGGAGGCCAGTGGTTATTTTTTAGTAATATCTCAATACATGCCTGGTACATATCCTTCCTATCTATCTATCTATTTATTATTATTATTATTACATAAATTTCTTACCCGCACAAGGTCACACCAAAGTGTGAATCTGAGGTGCGGATAGTCAGCCGCCAGAAGAAGATGCAGTTAAAGGTCCATGTGCTTTAAAGCCAAAAAGAAATAGTGAGTTTTGAGCCGTCTATCCATCTATCTATATATTTATCTATCTATTCATCTATATATTTATCTATTTAATCTATCTAAAGAATTTATATAGCGCCCCTTTGAGATACTAAAGAGCTGTTCTTGACCCAGGCACGGCCAAAAAGGAAGGTCTTAAGTAGTTTATTAAAAAAAGAGCAAGACAAGTCCTGCAGAAGGGAATGCAGACCAAAGGGAAGGATATTCCATAACAGATCGAGAAAGATATATATATGTAATGGATGTGTGTATGTACACTTGTACATGTGTGTATGTATGAATGTATAAATGCACTTTCCTATAGTGTTTTAATACAGAGTACTTTAACATAAGTGCTGCACGCATGAAACCTAACTGATTTAAATAGGTGCATTTTTAACGTATGTAAATATAAAATGCGTAGCACAAGTCATTATGACATGACTACTGATGGAATCATGAAACACAGTCATGCAGGACATGCATATCAAATGAATTCAGCTTAACAAACTATGCTCAATATAAAAACAATCGCGTAACAATATAGTTTGTGCTCCAGGCCCAAAGCACAAGTTTCCAATGGTTACAGTAAACTAAACAGGTAATAAATAATGCTGCTACATTGCATTGTAAAGCAAGACTTCAAGACCAAGACAGTTGAGTCATAAGACTAAAACCAAGACAGAGGGATACCAAAACAGACCAAGACAGAGGGATACCAAGACAGACCAAGACAGAAGGATACCAAGACAGAGGGATACTGAGACCAAGACAGAGGGATACCAAGACATAGGGATACCAAGAAAGAGGGATACCAAGACCGAGACCAAGACAAATGGGTTCCAAGACAGGGATACCAAGACAGGGGGTGCCAAGACAGACAAAGACAGAGGGTACCAAGACAGAGGGATACCAAGACAGAGGAATACCAGAGGGTATCAAGACAGACCAAGACAGTAGCATACCAAGTCTGAGACCAAGACAGAGGTTCCCAAGACCAATACTGAGGCTAAGACAATAGGTTCCCAAGACCAATACTGAGACTAAGGACAATAGGTTCCCACAGCAGACTAAGACTATAGGTTCCCAAGACCAATACTGAAACACTAGATTCCCAAGACCAATACTGAGACTAAGACAACAGGCTCTCTAGACCAAGAATGAGACAGAAAATTGAGACCAACAAACATTGAACAACATGTGTCAAATTGCAAAAGCAGTTTAAAAAGCAGCTTGAAAAGGCAATTACAAATGACGAAGCCCATGAGTTTAATTTGTGATGACATTCTTGAATAAGTCCTGGTAAAATAAAATAAGTTTTAGCGCTTAAACGCTGAACTGCATAAGTTTCCAGGCAGGTCACTTTAGCACCAAGTAGGCCTACACTCTCATCATGATCATTAAAGTGTTAACAGAAGTCTTAAAGATGCAGTTTAAACTGAAAAAGTGTAGCACATGGGTGAAAATAGTTTCACAAAAATCACAGAGGAAACTCAAAACAAAGAAACAATATATAGATGTCATTTGCCAGTTGTCACTGATTTTCTTAACGGTTTTTCATTTTTTCCATTGGTGAAAATAGTTTCACAAAAATCACAGAGAAAACTCAAAACAAAGAAACAATATATAGATGTCATTTGCCAGTTGTCACTGATTTTCTTAACGGTTTTTCATTTTTTCCATTGGTGAAAATAGTTTCACAAAAATCACAGAGGAAACTCAAAACAAAGAAACAATATATAGATGTCATTTGCCAGTTGTCACTGATTTTCTTAACGGTTTCTCATTTTTTCCATTGGTGAAAATAGTTTCACAAAAATCACAGAGGAAACTCAAAACAAAGAAACAATATATAGATGTCATTTGCCAGTTGTCACTGATTTTCTTAACGGTTTCTCATTTTTTCCATTGGTGAAAATAGTTTCACAAAAATCGCAGAGGAAACTCAAAACAAAGAAACAATATATAGATGTCATTTGCCAGTTGTCACTGATTTTCTTAACGGTTTCTCATTTTTTCCATTGGTGAAAATAGTTTCACAAAAATCACAGAGAAAACTCAAAACAAAACAAAAAATATATAGATGTCATTTGCCAGTTGTCACTGATTTTCTTAACGGTTTTTCATTTTTTCCATTGGTAAAAATAGTTTCACAAAAATCACAGAGGAAACTCAAAACAAAGAAACAATATATAGATGTCATTTGCCAGTTGTCACTGATTTTCTTAACGGTTTTTCATTTTTTCAATTGGTGAAAATGTTTCACAAAAATCAAAGAGGAAACTCAAAACAAAGAAACAATATATAGATGTCATTTGCCAGTTGTCACTGGTTTTCTTAACGTTTTTTCATTTTTTCCATTAACCCTTAAGAGTTCTTTCTTCATTTAAATAGTTGAGCCAAAAGCAAAACAGTTCTTTGGATGTCATAGTACAATACTACAGACAAAATGATCTAGCCACTTCAGGAACATGCCTTATTGAATTATCACAGAGCTCCAAAAATGGCGAATTAAGCACTATGCACCTAGAAACATGTCACAAATTGTAAAAAATTACAGCATATATCCTTAGATGCAATGTAACATTAAAACATAATAAATCAATAATGCAGTTTATGAGAAATATCTATGATACCATTAAGTTAAAAGTAACAAATCTAATTTGATATAGTGCCAGTGCAAGACCTGTACGTGATTAAGCATCGTGCAATCAAACACAACTGCAATCTTACATCAAAAGCAGCAATTTAATACAATCTAATCCAGGAATGCCACTAATAGCTTTTCCATCTAGATCTAGGTTTTTTCGGTCTTGTCTAGGTTTCTAGGGCGTTTTGGTCAGGATCTAGCTTTTTTCTCGTGGCGTTTTTCCGACTTTTTTTAGGTAAAAAAGGTCATTTTTGAATACGTAGAAAAGAAAGCAAAAAGTCGTAGATTTTGGAGCGAAAGACAAAAAGATTTCATTAGAAATTTTGAGAGGAAAAAAGTGAAAATCTGGAAATTTTTAGGAACTGAAAGACTAAAAAAGTCATCAGAAATTTCAAGACATTTGCATTGATTATGTTCTGCTCTCACATTTGTTGTCAACTGCATTGTTAAAAAAATAGAACTGTCTTGTGTACGATTGACTTGGGAGCAATGAAAAATAAAAGTCTGAAAATTCCATGTATTTCTCTTAAATTTCTCAATATAGCTCTTTTCTAGCCTTTTCCCAGCCGGATCTGACCTTTTTACAGTTCAGAGTGGCATCCCTGATCTAATCTACCAATAATGCAGTTTATGAGAAATACTTATGATACCATTAAGTTAAAAAGTAACACATAATAAATCTAATTTGATATAGTGCAAGACCTGTACGTGATTAAGCATCGTGCAATCAAACACAACTGCAATCTTACATCAAAAGCAGCAATTTAATACAATCTAATCCAGGAATGCCACTAATAGCTTTTCCATCTAGATCTAGGTTTTTTCTGTCTTGTCAAGGTTTCTAGGGTGTTTTGGTCAGGATCTAGCTTTTTTCTCATGGCGTTTTTCCGACTTTTTAGTTTAAAAAAGGTCATTTTTGAATACGTAGGAAACAAAGCAAAAAGTCGTAGATTTTGGAGAGAAAGACAAAAAAATTTCATTATAAATTTTGAGAGGAAAAAAGTGGAAATCTGGAAATTTTTAGGAACTGAAAGACTAAAAAAGTCATCAGAAATTTCAAGATATTTGCATTGATTATGTTCTGCTCTCACATTTGTTGTCAACTGCATTGTTAAAAAAATAGAACTGTCTTGTGTACGATTGACTTGGGAGCAATAAAAAATAAAAGTCTGAAAATTCCATGTATTTCTCTTAAATTTCTCAATATAGCTCTTTTCTAGCCTTTTCCCAGCCGGATCTGACCTTTTTTACAGTTCAGACTGGCATCCCTGATCTAATCTACCAATAATGCAGTTTATGACATAGGCATAGACATAGACATATTTTTATTGATCCCAACAATTCAATTGTACATGTATGTTTAACAAAGTATAGACATAATTCGCAATAAGAAAATACTCAAAGTGAATAGGTATTATAAGAGTGAGGGAGCAAATAGGCACACCAAAAGGGACAAGTCCCGCTAAGCAGGGGCCTAATTAACAAAGTGAAGTGAGAAAGTGAAAGCTGAAGGGAGTATTGGAATGCAGAGATATTACTTAACTAGGGAAAGAAAAAAAATTATTATCCATAAAACAAAACTAATGTAGTTAACACTACATAAAAAACTCAGAGAAAGAACAAAATAAAAGCAAAAGCAATCAAACAATCAAATAAATCAGCATTAGCATGGGTAACCCCTCATGCTATTAACAGAAAACATTACATAATGTATACACACGTAACAGGTGTTTAAAGTGAGTTAAGTTAGTAGCCTTACGAATGTGAATCGGAATTTTATTCCATATGACAGGGCCTTGGAATTTAATGGAAAATTTCCGAACATTTGTTTTTGCAAAAATAATACTGAAGTCTCTATTACCTCTAGTGAGTCCAGGATGCAATGCAGGAGAGAAGTAAGATGCAAAGGAAGACGGGAGGAGGTTATTGATGTATTGATACATAAATTGAGATGTCTGTTCAAATCTCATCTGCTTAATATTTAGGAGTTTATGCTCAGCAAATAGGGAAATATGAGAAATACTTATGATACCATTAAGTTAAAAAGTAACACATAATAAATCTAATTTGATATTCATTCATTCATTCATTATTAGCATTTATATAGCGCCCCTTCAAGAAACTACTCAGAGGCGCTCCCAGTCCAGCCACGGCAAAAGAAAAAAGATTTAAGTGACTTAAGGAATAAGGATTGACTGGTCAGGTGAAGGAGATGGAGGTTAGGGGGGAGGTCATTCCAGATTGACGGCCCCACAACCGAGAAGGCTCGGCGCTGTCTGGTAGCTAAGCGAGCCCGTGGAACAAGCAGTTGTCCCTTCGCAGCAGAGCGAAGGGCCCGACGCGCTTCAATGTCAGAGACTGGACGACAGAGAAGTCGCAGGTAGGATGGAGCACAACCAAGGATACAGCGAGAAACCAGGGCTGCAATTCGATAATGTATGCGTTGGGCTATTGGCAACCAATGCAGCACATCACGCATGTAGGTAGAAACAGAGGAAAATTTAGGGATTCGTCCAATGAGCCGGGCAGCAGAGCGCAGAACCCGATCTAACCGTCTCAGAACCCCAAGGGGGAGGCCAACAAGGATTGATCAACAATGGTCAATTCGACTAGTTATGAAGGCATGAACAAGAACTACTAGCGCATCATGAGAGAGAGAGCGTGCAATCACTCGAAGTTGACGAAGCTGGTATAGTAACAGCTTCGAGCAACAAGATTGACATGCTGGCTGAGACTGAGTTCACAGTCGAGGGTAACACCCAGGTCACGAACCGTGGAAGAGAAAGTAATGTCGGGGAAGAGTTGAGATAGCAGAGGCAGATCGATATTCTCAAGTTGCCGACAGCCACCCAGCCAAATGAATTGAGTCTTACTGGGATTTAGGAGAAGCCGATTTGACGCCATCCAAGAGGAAAGGACGTCTACAGTCAGACACATTAGGCGCACAGTGCTAACTGAATCCAATGGGTTAGAATGTATGTAAGCTTGAGTGTCATCAGCAAAGATTTGGTGGAGGAGACCCCGAGACTCAAGTAGAGGACAAAGATCAGCCGTGTAGAGAAGGTATAATAAGGGGCCAAGTACAGAACCCTGAGGGACACCAAGAGGAGCAGGAACCCAAAGGGACCTAGAGGATCCAACAACCACACAGTTTGAACGGTCAGAGAGGAAAGAACGCAACCATTCTAGAGGCTGTCCAACCAGCCCAAAGGATGTAGAAAGACGTTGCAGGAGGATGGAGTGGTCCACAGAATCAAATGCAGAAGAAACATCAAAAAGAGCCAAGAGCGTACGTAACCTGACCAAGGTCCATAGCGGAGTACAGGTCAGAAAGAAGTCGGAGCAAAAGGGTCTCTGTGGAGTGGTGCCTCCGGAAGCCAGACTGCTGCGAAGGGATCAGTTCATTAACATCTAAATATGCAATCAATTGGCTAGCAACAATGCGCTCTAGAAGTTTAGAGAGAAAAGTTACATTTGCGATTGGACGATAGTTAACAGGATCGCTAACATCTAAACCATTTCGCTTCAAAACAGGCAGAAGAATGGATCGTTTCTGTGAAGCAGGTAAACATGCCTCACTGATAGATCGGTTGCATAGGATCATGAGGAAAGGCAGGAAATCATCAACGAGTTCCTGAACAAGGAATGTAGGTGCAGGATCTAGCTCGCACGTCTTAGGAGCTGAGGCAAGAATTAAGCGTCGCAGCTCAACGCTTGATACCTCGTGTAGAACCGGAAGTCGGCATTCCGTTGTAGAGGACGCAGGTGGAGAGGAATCGGCAGTAGCATTCCGAACTGATGCGATCTTTTCCGAGAATCGTTCTAGGAATGCATCTGCAGTGAACAGCGATGGCGACTCAGACTTTCGACTGGTCTTTTGACGGCCAAGGAGGCCATAAAAAGTAGTCCAAAGCTTTTTCGGATCCTTTGACTGACGAGCAATGATGGCTTCCCAGTAGACTCGCTCTCTTTCACGGTAGGAGGAATGCATCCTCCGTACGAAGTGGACCCATGAGGCTTGATCAGCCGGCGATCGTTTCCTTCTGAAGACCCTCTCTAAGCGCCGCGCCTGACGACGAAGCAGCCGACATTCGGAGTTGAACCATGGAGCTGACGGACAGTGGCGTGTCCGTACAGTGCGCAGAGGAAGGAAAGAGTCGATAAGACCGGACATAGCAGTCTCATAGAAACTAAACAGTTCGGATGTTGAGAGGAGAGAAGTCGATTCAAGATCCGCGAAAAGGGGATGAGCCAGAAGTGCTGAACAAAACGCCGAGCGGTCGAGACTTTTCCAGTGTCGGAATTGTCGAGCAGCCAGAAGAAGGGGCTCAAAGATGAACGGAATTGTAGCAATGACAAGACCGTGATCGGATAGAGTAGGAGGGAAGACGGTCACGTCAGGCACCCGGCAATCATCCCTGGTAACGATGACGTCGAGCCAACCACCCAGCCGGTGGGTGGGCACCGCAACATGCTGCGTGAGGCCGAATTGATCCAAGACGGCAGCGAAATCCACCGATTCGGAAATTGATGGATCCTCCAAGTGTAGGTTTAAGTTGCCAGTGACCACTAGTTGCGTGTTGTGTAGAGCGAATTGTTCTAGCAATACCGAAAACTCATTGAAGAAGGTTGAAGAAGAATGAGAGGATCCAGGACGGTAAATGGCCAGGAGCGTCGTTGGACCACGCTTAGAGGATAATGAGACCACGAGAACCTCGAAGGTCGTCGGAGTCCAGTCCAATTTCACCCTCTTTGCCCGCAGTTGATCACGGTGGTAGACGATCAATCCACCCCATTCAGTGGCCGCGCCCGAGTCATCCACTCTCGGTTGATCAAGGGACAGGAAACCCGGAGGAGCAGCCCGGCGAACGGCGACGTCAGTGGAGGAAAGATGCCATGATTCAGTAACAACCAAGACGTCCAAGTCATTGGCTGTGATGAGGTCAGCGACCTGTACGTACTTGTGCTTCAACGAACGGACGTTAAGGGTGGCAAGACGAATGGCTGAAGACGATGAGGCCGGTAGTTGAAGAGGAGGAGTCGAATGAAGAGACGGCGAATATAGTGCAAGACCTGTACGTGATTAAGCATCGTGCAATCAAACACAACTGCAATCTCACATCAAAAGCAGAAATTTAATACAATCTAATCCAGGAATGCCACTAATAGCTTTTCCATCTAGATCTAGGTTTTTCGGTCTTGTCTAGGTTTCTAGGGCGTTTTGGTCAGGATCTAGCTTTTTTCTCATGGCGTTTTTCCGACTTTTTTAGGTAAAAAAGGTCATTTTAGAATACGTAGGAAACAAAGCAAAAAGTCGTAGATTTTGGAGCGAAAGACAAAAAGATTTCATTAGAAATTTTGAGAGGAAAAAGTGGAAATCTGGAAATTTTTAGGAACCGAAAGACTAAAAGTGATCAGAAATTTCAAGACATTTGCATTGATTATGTTCTGCTCTCACATTTGTTGTCAACTGCATTGTTAAAAAAATAGAACTGTCTTGTGTACGATTGACTTGGGAGCAATAAAAAAATAAAAGTCTGAAAATTCCATGTATTTCTCTTAAATTTCTCAATATAGCTCTTTTCTAGCCTTTTTCCAGCCGCATTTGACCTTTTTACAGTTCAGAATGGCATCCCTGATCTAATCTACCAATAATGCAGTTTATGAGAAATACTTATGATACCATTAAGTTAAAAAGTAACACATAATAAATCTAATTTGATATAGTGCAAGACCTGTACCTGATAAAGCATCGTGCAATCAAACATATGACATGATACATTGGATGTGTTGAATAATAATATAATGACATTCGTTATTTTCTATCACATGGATAGGCCTATTTTAAAAACCTTGACCTACTAACTGTTTATGACTTATATAAACTCCAACTGGCAGTATTTATGCACCGACATCAGAATCATTTACTGCCCAGTCTTTTTAGGGACTATTTTACAACCAATGCTTCTATCCACAACTATAAGACCAGATCTCGCTTCAACTTACATCATAAATCATGTAACACTAACACCAAACAATTAATTCACTATCAGAATTTCAGGACCTAAGCTATGGAATACCATTGACCCCAACATCCGTTCCATCAACTCCCCTAACTCCTTTAAGTTTGCCTTTAAAAAACACTTGCTTCAAACAGCTGATTCTATGCAACCTTTAATTAAATTAATAATTAAACCCTAGCCACGGTGTCGATTCCTATTTTTACCTTTGCTTCTTTACTTAGTCTTAAAATGTTGGGGATGACTAGATAAGCGTTAGCTTCTTCTCCTCGCGAGTCGATTCACTTAACTCTTTATTGCTCTACTATCTATTGCACATTTTAAATGTATCCATATAATGTTTTCTCATTTCCTTGCATTCGCTAATTTAAAAGTGCATTGTGATCAGTAGTACGTATACACTGAATCGATTCAATAAATTTGATTTAATTTGATGGCTCTTACCCATGAATTCAAAGATTTTACTTGCATCTAACTGAATGTTTTCCATATCTGTCTGCCTTAATCAATTATAACGAAGAAGATATTCTAGTGCACACTCTAGTTCTACATGAAACTATATGGTACTGTCATATTCCAGACATTCATAGAAAAAATCGCTCAGTACTCAATCAAGTACTCTGGATAGGCCTGCTCATGAGCGAAGATGACGAATATCTCTGGACTCGAACGACTGTTAACAACCGAGTCGTAAAGCTCCCCAAAAGGCTGTCGGGCATCTTTCGGAGGAGGGTGGACCATCACCTTATCCCCCTTGGCAAACTCCCCAACCAGGACCTGCACCACAAACAGCTTCCGACAGTTGGTATATTTGCTTGAGTAGCTTGCATCGCGTGCAAAGTAGCTTCCCTTTCCGTAGCGCGTTCCAATGGCACTGATGCGCCAGTCAAATCCCTGTTGGCAGATGGCGTCTATGTACAGTTGATTTGTTCCATGGAAAAGGCTCATGACATTCAGCTTTCCACCTGACTTTAGCTTCTTCTCCATCCACGTTTTCTTCCTGGAAAAGTATCCGGAGTCTAAGTGAAGGCAGATATGTTGCTGTTTTCCATTAAAGTAATCAGTTAACTATACATCAACTCCAATGGTATTGCATAAATAATATGCTTAGATGATAGACATATTATGCGTGCTGGACGCATATACCCGAATCCCAAGCCGCATAGTATAGTAAAATTATTTAAAACATGTTTTAGTCATTTTTTCATAGCTCATCCAACTTCTAATTCTACTATATCACAGTTCCGTTATTCGTCCAACTTCTACTTCAACTAAAAATATTTTGATCGTTCATCCAGCCTCTAGTTTCACGGTTACAATTTAGCATAAAACCATGATTTCCTCGCTCATCCAACTTCTACTTCTGTTAATTAATATGCTCATCCAGCTTCTAATGATACTGCAATATGTCAGCAGCAATATCATGTTTTCATCATTCATTCAACTTCCAGTTTACGGAAATAAAATATCTCTGAAGTGCTATAAGGCTTGGGATTTGGGTATATGCGTGCTGGACTCTGCTGGAGGGCCGGGTCTGTAAGTGGTCTGGCAATTAACAGGCAACTAACATTAGAAGCAGTTTTGACAACTTTTCCCATAGGGACGCGCTGGCACGTTGGTATGTCGGGCGCCTTGTGACCGGAGGTCGCAGGTTCGAATCCACCTCTGGCCACTGTGTAGCGACCTTGGACAAGTTGCTTGACCATAATTGTCCCCTTTGCTTTTAGGTCGAGCTTACCACGTCGAATTCGTGACAGAACTGGTATATCTTAGCGTAAGCAATTATGAGTAATGAGACAGGCATTAAAGTCTGATCAAGTCATCATGCAACGCTCCCCATGTGGAGTAACCAATCTTTTCTTCTTCAATAGGCTGTGATTAATACTTAATAACAGAGAGAGAGAGAGAGAGAAAGGAGAAGATACATTGGCCAGGATTTTAGCCTGATCCTAATATTTGTGTTTCAAAGATAAGCATTAATTAATATCATATATACGAGTATAATTATATAATGATATAAAATTATATTTATTTGACGTCATCACACTCACTGTTGAAATTTAGGGTTCAGTCTAAATCTAGTAAATTTTAAAGTTTATCCACCCTCTGGAATGTGCCATTCATAGGTCGTGGACTTCGTTTGTTCCCAAAGTAAATCTGTCTCGGATTTTTTTTACAGATAAACTTCTAGTTCTTAGTGAATTTAAAAATCACCTAGGCTGGCAAGGAGTGCCTTCAAACGGTACTTAGAGGATATCAAAAACTACACACAAACGTATAGAAATAAAAAGTGGGCACAATATATGCAGAAATAAATATAGAATTAATAGTGTTCAGGCCCTGATTATAGCACAACACGACTGAACTTTATAACAGTCTCGTGACCTTTGTACATGAGTTACAGTCAAGTTCAAACTCAAATTTACATGACAAACCATTATAAGCAGTTGAGTGGGTAACTGCCTTAACTTGAGTCACATTAAAATATAAGCAAATTTCAATCATCAAATGCATCAGATACTTGCACCTCTGCATTGTCTATACTGCGAGAGATGCTTTATAAATGTCGAGATATGATTCAATACTATGACTACTGACTATCCGAGAGGAATGAATTGTACCGATAGAAGGCATCCCACAGTTCCGCATTCTGTATGCGTTTGACGGACTTCAGAGGCACATTTAGTATTGTAGCACTGAAAAGTTTCTGGATGGTTTCAAATTCCTGTTCACCTCTTTGCACCTGAAACCAATTGAGAATAATTCAACACAAGATTTTAAAAAACCAGGAAAGCCTTAAATAGCTTACAGATGGAACACATGCTGTGAAATACTCTTGATCCTTACATTTATTTTATTATTCAATGGACCGTTGACCTTACATGGCTTCATCTGCAAGACCTTCAAAGCATAGGCGCAATCACGTCCTAAAAGTTGGGGGGACCATAATAATAAAGCTAGGGGACCACTCAAAAGTTGGGGGGACGCGTCCCGTTGGTCCCATAGGGTGGTTGCGCCTATGCTTCAAAGCAAAAAGAGCTGCAACCCGGAACCAGAATATCCAACATTTGTGAGGACCACAACTTCTGTGGCCTAATGGCATTCAAACAACTTTGGTGCTGTGGCATAGATACAAAGACCTATGATGTCTTGGGCTTTGACATCCTAAAACAAAGTTTGTTTCTACACATTTGGTAACCCTTAGTTAAAGTTATTGGCTACACAGAAATGACCATAGTGCAGTGTGACTTGATTAACCTAACTCTAAAGTATATTCATGAAAAAAACCCATCTTACTGGAACAATTTGGAAGAAGTCATTGTCACTTTTGAACTCCATGTTCCACGCTTGTGGATAAATGGTTCCAATGCTCAACTGAGATAAAGTAGATGCTGGGTTGGAAGGCCGACTGGAAAAGCAAAAAAAAACTTACGGTCAGCGCACAGTGACTATAGTCGTATGCTCATTGAAACATTTCTGCGCTGCTGGGGATTAGAACCTCAGTCTCTTCATTGCACACTCAACAACAGATATTTAAGTACCTGCCAAAAATATGTAAATGCAATTTTGTTTCTTTTATTAACAAAGCAGAACATCAACAATTCCCACATGTAAATCATAATTCCAATCAAACTGATTCAATGCATTAACGACGAAAAAGTGACAGAGAGGGATGCTGATGCAACTCGTCATTACAGAATTGTCTTGTCTTTAGCCATCTTCGATCCGAAGGTTGGTCGCAAGATGAACCGTCTGTCTCCAAATGTATCTTTTCCCCATCGTTTTTTTTATGGCTGTTACTTAAAGAATTAGAAAAACAAATAATCTTCACATTACCGTTCCCTCTTGCGAATCGGTTTCTTGGTGTTGGGGTCAAACAGGTCGGGTCGTCTGCGCATGTCTGTTACACTTCCAGACCTTCTGTTCTTCCTCTTCATGTTCTGAAGGTCCACAACGTAACCCAGACTGTCATTGGTTGCGTAGGACAAGTGAGAGTTAGGATTTGATGCAAATTCTTCTTCCAGATCATCAGATGCTAAGTTCTTGTCATCATGCTATAGATGTTTCATAATCAGACATTTCTGTGTAGGCCTATACACAATTTCACTATTCACATATGTGAAAAGCAAACCATCTATCACAATTTATCACATCTATTAACATTTTGTATAAGCCGCCACAGGACAAATGTCAACAACTGGTGAAGGCAACAGAGATGCAAATTTTGCATAAACTTAATGAAGTTTCTGGTGTAATCCAATTTTCATATAATGTAAGCTAGATTAGACGTCCGAACTTACATGTATGTTCAAGCTTATGCATAATCTTTTGCCCTGTGCCTTTGCTGACTTCTTTACTCTGACCTCTAACTTAGTTCCATATAACTTCAGATCCTCGTTTAATTATTAATTATATAGGGATTATCACTAGAACAAATACTCGCATGTTCCTAATTAAAAGTGCGGGTCCTAGAACCTGGAACAACTTACCCTGTGGGGCGCGGTGGTGTAGTGGTGGCGTCGTTGCCTTGAAGCCGAAAGATTCGAGGTTCGAATCCACCTCAAGTCGCCGCGTAGGGACCTTGGGCAAGTCCTTCACTCGTAATTGCCCAGCGCTTCGGCGTGAAACTCCGAAGCAGTGTCCGCTCTGCAGTCGGGAGCGCCTCTGAGTCGATTGCTTGAAGGGGCACTATAACAAGTGTTTATAAATTATAAATACAAACTCTTGCTTATTCTAAATTCCCTCTTTTTCACCTTGTTTAAACGTAAACTTCAAAATTATTTACTAGATGCTGTCTCCTGTTAAACTACCGAACACCATCTATGAATCTACTGATACTTTTATTTTTAACGACTTTTCTAAATTGGCACACTCAACATCACCTCTAGACATTCTCCGAGGATGTAGTTACGATAAACATTTTCTCTTTAATTTCCTACTATTTTGCATGACCTGTTGCCGTTTATTTGCACTTGTATTTGGGAAACCCTAACAGTGGAACAGTACTAGCCTAGTCCCTTAAGGGTTCTCTACTTTTGCTTTTTTAGTTTCTATATTCATTATATATGTAAAAGATGTTTTGTCAACTGTTACTTTGAGCAACAAAAACTGTGGTTATGGTAAGTAAACAGAAGTGTAATACTTGTCCTACCTTTCCAAACTCCTCCCAGTTCCCTCCAGATCCTTTCCAGTACCAGTTCCACTGTGTCAGGTATAAGAGATTGGTTGCACGACCTTGACTCGACTTCGTGCTCAGTCGTCTCACATTTCCACTGTCTCCGTTTGGCAAAAGATACTTCATCGCGTCAAAGTTGATTTCAATCATTCTGCATTCATCAGCACAATGTAGGCCTAATGTAAATTAATGTAATGAAAATTTTCGAGAATTTCTCAGCGCCCCAAAAGCCACGTCAGATAAACCAGCTTATTCACAAGTAACAGCAATAACTACAAACCGCAGAATGATTACAGATACAGGTTATACGAAATACGGCCCGCTTCACACGACACGCAGGTCGGCTACACAGCGGGTAGCTTAACACTAAATAAAACAATACAATACATTTTATTATTTCTAACGTGCTTTAACAAGACAACACACGTTTTGCACAAAAGTGCACGGCCTATGATGTTAACAGTCGCTACAAGCAAACAAATATGACAAATATGACAAAGCTTCCGTCCCATATTCTTTATTATAACCAGTTGCATAACTGCACTTGGGTATAAATACATACAAAGAGTAGGCCTACCACTACAAAGCGCAAGATAGTATGACAGCTCTATGGTCGTCGGCCATTTTGGCCGCACGATTTAAGTCTCTTGTCACTACGATGGATTATTGTGTCTGTGGCAATTGTCACTCGAACATTGCCCGACATTTGGATTTCTACTGACGTCGGGAGTGCGCCTATGACTTCTCCAACTCCGATTTGTGAACGTCTGCACGGCAACTCACGTCGTAAGTTGTCATATAGCTCTATGGTCATATATATAGCTCTAAGGTGTCTGTCAATATGGCGGACAATCTTGCCTTTCTGTTGTTATGGCAGATTTTTACATCTGTTGCGAAACTCGCTCGTTCTTTTCCGGATTTTCAGATGTTTACTGATGTCGAGTATCGAGTTTCTGACTTTTCTTCATCTGTGTTGTAAGCGTTTGGACGGTATTTGGAGTGTAAATTTTGACATTCAACCCTCGCCTTGCGTCTTTCCTTTTTGGACCGGTCCATTATGCTCAACATCAAGGGGTTCGAGGTTCGTCATTATTTCTTCGTCCTTATCGATAGCCGAACGATTGCCAACATGAATGGGAAAAGAAATGATCTTATTAACATCAATCGAAAACCGTGCCGTAGTAGAGCCACGTTTCCAGCGTTGTGCTGTCCGTCGCTGTTCTTCGCTCCTTGACTCTGTAGACACTGAAAATGCTGTTAAACTACCATCATCGTGATTCGGTACTAGAAACTGTCGGCTGGACTCTTCGTGTAGCCAACGTGTAGGAGTTCGACGGTGGTTTACTTGTGCTTCTCGAGCGACGTTTTACCTAAAGATGACTCTGTCGTGACGTTACCATCAATAGGCTTGAGCTATATGCATGATTGGCGCCGTTGATGGCTGCCAGATTTGTCTTGTATTTATTTTTTATGTGTCATGTTTTTGTTTGATATATTCTTGTAAACCAGAGCGTTTTGCAGCTGGTACTTTAAAGATATACTTACTTATTATTACTAAGCTTTATTATTACTTCTGTGTATAATTTTACATCTCTGACCTGTAAACTTGGTGCGGTATGTCACCCTGATTGTCTTTGAAATTAAAACGAATATACTAGGCTACTACTGGTGAGGACCAAAGATTTTAACCATCACCATTCTACGTCCGCCATTGGACGGGTTCACTCTTGCAACCTGCAAGGGGTGCGAGGTTGTTTACAACACCATCAACTGTGCCATCTTGCGAATGAGTGCCTGCATAATACACGAACAGGACTTGTGAAGGCTGGACGCAGCATCATGTCATCCACTGGGGACCGTGCCGAAGTGGTGCTTCGCGAGTTGTATAGCACCGCCAGTCACAGTCCTCTGTTCCCGATGCCTCTCGATGGATGAGGGACTCCTAATGCCGCTCTACCATCTGCATTGAACGAGAAACTGTCGGCTGAACTGTTCGCGTCAGAGTTCGTCGCCGGTGGACCGTTCCTCCTCGAGTGGCGTTTACCCACAGATGACTGTGTCTGTTGTAGTGACAGTAACATCGAAGACTAGAGCAGGGTGGGCGCCGCTGTTGGCTGCCAGATCTTTTTTTCATTTAGTGTTAGCTACCGAACCCGCTGTACAGCCGACCTGCGTGTCGTGCGAAGCGGGCCGTATTTCACATAACCTGTATCTGTAGGCCTAATCTTTCTGCGGTTTGTCAGATCGAATTTTTATTAAACGAATATACACACACATGATTAAAAAGCAACACCAATGACATGGCGTGGCGACACAAATTTTCGTTGCTCTTTTCCCAGAGTGTGTCAATTGAAGTTAACAATCTGTAACTGTCGGAGTAGCACCGTTAAATTTTCAGACTGCTGTACGTTCTTTTCAGTGGTTAAAGTGGTTTGGGCGAGCAGTGGGAACGCCAAAGAAGAGTTATATTTAAATGCACCGTTTCATGCAGGTGAGCAGTGGGAACGCAAGCAAAAAATTTCGAGAGAAACAGCGCATGGGAACACCGCTCCCACCCACTTTAGGCGCTGGTTCTTTTTCAAATTGAAAAGAACGAACGAACAATAAAGGATTAACTCTGCAGATGCCAAAACTTGAAATTGACTGAGGCTCATTTGAAAGAAATTGAGAACTAACTCTAATTCATAGAGGCAAGTAAACTTCTTACACTGGTCGCTTGCAGCAATAAATATTGGAATGCACTACATATTAGAATTACTTTGCAAAATGAAATCATCTTCATCACAGTGCTGGAAGTTTACTAGTACTAGATCTGCCAAGACCACTGCAGCACTATAATGTTCTGTAAATCAGAATGAACTAAATATTTACATGCAGGAATGCTTTTTCGAATGCAGACTAAAATCAATCAAGGTATACCCTGTTGTATGATTATCAGTGAAGCATTCAGACTTGTCTGGATCACAGAAGTTCAGCTCAATCTCATCATTTGATGACTTTTCCAAGTCACGCCAATTCATGCCGACTTCAAACTGCCACAGGTATGGCAGACTGTACGGTGGGTGCTTGTTAGCACATTCTTTGCCATAGCTGCACTTTCCCCGGAGAAAGAAAGTACAGATTTCCAGAGAATCCCTTGTTCCACTTGACGTCGAGTCACTGGAACTTGATTTTCGATGAATTCTTGGTGGAGCAGGACCAACTGCTCCCAGACAATCATCGGAGTCTATAGTAATTAATTAATTAATAGATCAATTAATATTAAGGAAATAGATCAACAGGTCAATATATATTTCACTCAGAAAAAGAGTCAACGTGTGCGCTCAACTTGCAAAAAGGCAGGGCACAAAAGGTAAGATAGGGAACAAATACTATGTAGCAAATAAGAAAGACCATACCAGTATTTAGCTTCCTAGTAAATTATAAGACATATTGTTATTATCACAGCAATTTTATATAGCAATCAAGATAGTCTAGACAGGAGTACTCCCAGCTTAGTTCGCCAAAACAGGACAGTCTAAGGGCTAGAGAAGAGCATAGCGACTTATGGGCATCAGACGCAGTGTCATGCATGAGAAGTCCATCTGAGTCACCTGGCCAGCTACACAGTGTTTGTTAAATGACTAATTGTCTAGCAGAACGGTTTTGGTATCTATAATGATTGCCTCTTATTTTTTTGCAGTCTTGAAATCCTTGTGAGCGTCTGCAGTATTTATTTTTCTCATCTACGGTAGTTTTCCCGCTGTTCAGCATTCTGATCCGCATAGGAAAATTGGTTCCATCATTGTGTCATGTATTTTTTCCCAGCTTCCTTTGTTTATTCTATATGTTACTTCTGTGTTTTTTTCAACTCAAAATCTTGTGAAACATGTCCAATTTTCCTCTATGTGTATTTTTCGTATCTGACGCTAGCGCTCATTATAGCTCATGCTATATGCATTAATCGTTCTACCTGGATGTTAATAGAAATTGATGTCTCCATGATGTTTCAATAAATATTGCTTTGGCTTCCTCTTCGTTAATTATTACGCTGAAATTTTTACCAGTCTGCTGGTTTCATCAATGCGGACTTACATCACTATAGGCTATATAGGCCTACTTCTAACATAGATTGAGTATTCGCATATTACGAATATTAAGATTTTCAAATATTCACGAATATTAATGAATATCAAAACTGCCAATGATATATATATTATACTCGTAAAATATTAAGTTCTTTCAAGAAATTCTTTATTCTTAATTCTTGTTTTGTTATTTATGAAATTATGTTTAACTTTTACTGAACGAATTGTACAAAATTGAGTTAGCCTACGCATAGTCCTATATCATGAAGTAAGTGACAATAACTGTAATAGATTAGGCCTAATTTTTTTAAACTTCAAGGTCTTTAATTGCTGGGTCGCGGTCAATGTGACCATGCATGCAGCATTCATATCAATTTCGATAGCCTACTTTATGCTAGTCACTTTGTCTGACTTCTGGTCATCCATCAACTGAAAAAGAGGAAGAGCCACCGATGGCAGTTGGCAAGTAGCAGCAATTTTAGGCTAAATTAGAAATAAACTTTAACTGCCTATAATAGTAGGCCTAACTGCAAATTGATAACGTAGTTTTATATCAGTTGTCACGGTGAAACCCTACGTGATTCACGACGATCTGCCTCTTGATGCAGCGGTCTGTACTACGGCGCTATAGAAGCGCTAAAGGTCATGGGAGTGCAGCCGCCGGTGGAGGGTCGACGAACCGTTGGGGCAGATGACAACCGGCCTGCTGATAAGAACTCTGCTCCGCCAGGTCCGATCGGATTTCATAGCGGGGCGCCCTCGATCGGGCCCCTAATAAATCAACGAAATGGCGACTGAAGCCCGGCGAGGGGCGTCGAACCGGCGACGAACCGATCGGGCCGAGACGCATTAAGATTGCATTTCGCCCGTACTAATGGGGGAGCTGGCCTTTGTCATCTGACGCCCATCGTCGCCCTCCACCCAACCCAGGGGATAACTCACCCGGGGTACCCTGACATCCATGTTGCACGGTCGTGAGCCAGACCCTCACATACAGCGGACACTACTCGCGGGAACAGCGTCTTTGGCGGGCGAAGGCCCGCGACGAAGACAATTGGCCAGGCGTCGGAAGGTAGTGGCACCAATCGACCAATCGGCGCTGGGGCCGGCCGACGACGGATGGACCGGGGCACTTCTGAATTGGATTTTGAAGAGGGCGGTCGCGGAGTGTTTCTGGGGGCTGAACTGCGTGGAGACGTCTGGGTGACTAGTGCGCTATCAATCCATGGGGACGGGCTGCCACGTGGTTCGGCCACCCGGACATCGAACTGTGGACCGGGGATGAACATCGGACTTCCTTCTTTCAAGAGACGTTTATCCAGCCTATCTAGTTTACTGATTTAACTTTATATTCTTCATTAAAGTTTAAAAACCACAACCTCGTCATTATGAGTCGTGTCTGATAAGGAGGAGATACATCACCGACACGACACCAATGTAGCAGGATGAGTGAATATAAATGAGTGAATATAAATGCCAATACAGAATATATATATATAATAGTTACTGATTAGCCTGCAAGCAAAAATTAACCCGATCTCAGCATATAAGCCCATTGAATATTTTAATTCAGCCTTGCCCTGAATGCGAGTGAATGTCGTAGAGACAAACAGAAACTTAGACTGCTTGTGTGCTTATAGGCTAATATCGAGCAACATTGCAGTTTCAATAGTTAACCTTAATAAATTCGTTAACAAATATTTTTGCGAATGGTTACGAATATTAAAAAAATCTTAATATTCACGAATATTTATGAATATTAAAACCCAAAGTCACGAATACGCGATCTATATGGCTTCTAACACTAAGGTTCAATGGGTGTATATAATATTATGGATAAGATACATCGACAGCTTCTCCCCAGTCCCCACCAGTAGCAATATGCATGCCTGATATTTTGTGTATGTATATAAAATATATAAAGCACTATACCATGCCTTTAGAATATTCTATTCTATTGGGGATTTATAAAGCGCCTCTCACAGTACAACCTATAATCAGATCGAGGCGCTCCCAGTGCGAAGAACTCCTTGAAAAAGAAAATTCTTAAGACAACGGGCAGAAAAAGCAAAGACTCCAGATAAAATCTGGGCACGAATAATAGTAGGAACGCCATTCCATAGTAAAGGGCAGACAGAGGCAAAGGCGCGATGTTGGGCTGTGGCAGTCCGAGATCGTGCTACAAGAAGATCATGGCGGTCTAAAGAGCGGAAAGGACGTCGATCCAACGGTAGCAGAGAAAGGCTTAATTCCTAATAGGCCTAAGATCACAAAGGTACGTAACTAGGCGCTTGACCCAAAAACATAAGAATATTACATGAAAGGCTTATGTTTAGCAAAGATAGCACATCCTAAGAGCGCTTACATTACTAAGTACGATACCTGAGGATCTGATCTCACCATGTGCATAGTCTTCACCATCATCACCACCTCCATTCCCCTTCATCGCAGCCCTCAGCTCCTCAAGCACCTGCTTTGGGCTCCTGTCAACTCGGATGCCATGCTTCTTAAGGATGTTCTTTGGCTGCACATCGTATATATTATGTGAACGTTTGCAGTTCCTTCCAAAGTTGCAGTCGTCCATCAGGTAGTGACGGCAGACGTGCATCGCACTGCACTTCTCGCCCTTCTCGCCATTTCGACAGCCGCCGTCAACGTTGTAGAACTTGCAGACTTTTGGAATAACCTGAGACGCTTTTCCGGACATACTACAGGCCAAAAATACAGGCTCGTTTTATGGTCATTGTAGGCCCTAGGCACTTTTGCATAATAATCTATTCGTAGGCCCTAGGGCCTCTCCAACTCAACTCTGTATTAATTCAAATTGCAACACATTTACATTATTTCTTAAAATTATGCTGAACCATGTTTTGTGAACAAATTCAGTTTGGATTTTAAAATAATCTAAATCTACTTTTTGTAATATTTATTTTCGATATCCGCTAAATGTAATATTTCCGATTTTCGACTTTCGGTTAGCGGCATTTCGGTCTAAATTCTAATGAAAAATCGCCATCGCTTTTAAAATTTTAATTTGTTAAATTATTAATACAAATTTCTAAAAAAATCATGTCTGATGGCT
Organism: Lumbricus terrestris; assembly: GCA_949752735.1. Lineage (NCBI taxonomy): Eukaryota > Metazoa > Annelida > Clitellata > Crassiclitellata > Lumbricidae > Lumbricus > Lumbricus terrestris. The sequence continues at coordinate 33,493,271 of OX457045.1, read as the reverse complement.
ATAAGAGGAAACACGAGTCTGGATTTGAGAAACGAAAGAAAAAGGAACAGAAAGATGAAGCACTAAAAAAGATCAAGGGTGCGTTAAACAAATTTATAATTACAAATTGCAATGTCAAAGACATGTCAGTGACATCACTCGCTAACTTCTATCACAGCCCATCTCTCAGTACCGGAAATAATCCCGATTGACACTGGCCATCCAGAACAAAGTGAAATAGGTCTAGGTGATATAAATGAACAGATATGCTACGGTAGCGTCGTTAGGGCTATGCTGCCTAAGCAAGATAATATAGCTTAGCCAATGTTGTTTCATTAGCTAACTCTATAGCCTTAAAAAATTAGCTCATTAAAATTAAATTTGCAAGTTTTCGTTTTCTGTTTGTTTTTTCCGGTCATTGACCAATCACTGCATTTATTTTTTAATATGTATTTTTTTCAGGATTTCGTATATAGGCCCCTGGTAAGTTCGTAGGCCCTAGGCACAGTGCCTACTGTGCCTAATGGATAAGACGGCCCTGCAAAAATACACCATACAGTTCACTCAGACTAAAAACCATTAAACAAGTATTGCTCGTACGCCATTCAGTAATCACATCCTACACACCTTGTAGCTTATCTGCAGTTGATGAGGTGAGCTCACTACCAGAAAACCAACTATAATCACCTGCGTAATCTCTGATAATTATAGGCTTTTAAACAGCTATATATAGCCCATAATGGTTTCGCTTTTGCGGAATACGATCGATAAGGCTCTGATACATAGTAGTATGTTATACTCAGGCAAACCAAACACGCACTTTACTAAAGCCGGTGTATCAAAGCCAGACGTCAACAACCGATCAATCGAATTCGTTTTCCAGAAAAATATCGCAACTCGCAACAGCACCGTCAGCACGTAGGGGAGAGCGGGGCAAGACGCCCATGCTAACGAATATTTGAATTTTCAGGCATGAAAAATTGAATGAATTGAAAATAAATGGGTGTGGCAAATACTGTATGACTCCTAATTATAATCACCAAGCGACAATATAATATCTTTTCATTTATGAATATTTAGACACAAGAAATGCATGACCTTAAAATGGGCATCTTGCCCCATGCATGGGGCAAGATGCCCATCGGTGGGCCTTTTGCCCCAATGACAAAAACACATGTATATCACATGAAATTGCAAGGTTTTATTGTTCACAACATATGTATATATGTATGTATGAATGTATGTATGTATGTATGTATGTATGTATGTATGTATGTATGTATGTATGTATGTATGTATGTATATCATATACATACATGCATACATGCATACATACATGATACATATACAGTATATTTATGTATGCATGTATATATGTATGTATATATATATATATTTATGTACGTATGTACGTATATACAAGCATACATACATACATTCATTCATATATGCATATATAAATACACACACATACATACATACATACATACATACATACATACATACATACATACATACATACATACATACATACATACATACATACATACATACATGCAAATATACATACAGACAAATGCATACATAGCATACGTAAATGCATACATACATACATACATACACAATTACACACACATGTAGGCATGAATACATGCACATATATGCAATACATACATTCAAACATACATACACATGGAAACATACGTACATACATACATACATACATACATACATACATACATACATACATACATACATACATGCATAGCATACCCAAATACATACTTGCATACATACACACACACATAAGCATGAATACATACATATATGCAATACATGCATTCATACATATATACATACATTGTTGGGTTCACAGGCCGTCTAAGAGGTATGATTATCAAGATAAAATCCCAATTTGATAAAATAACATCGATTTATTCAAGAGAGCAATTATGTACAGCGAAATTAACAACGTTACCGTCTAGTAGACACGAAGTCGAACAGACCAGAGGACTCAGTACGGACGACAGCACAGCAGACAACGGCTAACGGAGCCAAGGAAGACGGATGAACGGCCAGACCACCAACTGGGTGAAGATGGCGACGTAGAAGACGAACCCGAAGGTCAACTCGCATAACAGCGAGGGAAACGCACACCAAGACAACGCTCAACGAGAGACAGCAACCACGCTCAGCACACACCACAACTGCCACGCTACCCACGCTAGCAGTTCCTTAAATAGGCAAAGCCCATCCTTCCTACACCCACGTGCCCCAAGTAAGATAGAGTACGGTAGAGAAGAAGGGCCGTAGACAGCTAATGGCTACATATCCCCCTCCCAAAAGCTTGAGGAGTCCTGAGGGGACGACGAAACAGAGCAGCAATCGCTACGCCTAACAGTTCGTAACATAAAGAATCGCCAAGCACTATATCATTACAAGTTAACGTACTAAGCAATTCATCTCAACAACTAAAGCAACAACTAACGCAGCGCAAAACACTAAATAATGCATCATAATAAGCAATCAACTGAGAGTTCATATAATGCAAAGTAATTCAAAAGTTCAAATCTGCAAAACAAGAAAAAATTTGGACACACACCGTGTATCAAAAATGAACCAAAATTGAAAGTGTCATTGGCCAAAGCCATATGAGACTTAAGTTAACAGTGTCAACCACCTCAGTCCATCACAGAACCGAGTCACCCCAACAAGAACCACCAACTCTTGAACAGTTCTGGAACAAGACTTTGACGATTCCACCACTTTTTCTGGAAAGTGTCTGACAGACGCGCGCAAGACACTCACTGAAGTGTTCATTGCCAGAAGTTCCATTTGACTGACGACTTCATGTGACTGAATTTCCTCGACAGAACTTTGCATCTGACTGAAGATTTCATGTGACTGAATTTCCTTGACAGAAGTTCGCATCTGACTGAAGATTGCATTTGACTGAATTTCCTCACACGCAGACCCTCGACGACGAAGACCGTAACAGAGAGCTTCTCTGCCACGCCCGATGACTCTGAGTTCAGAATTCCTGCCGAGACATTGATGAGACATGTCCCCACACCCGGAACTCCGACGTCCATGTGCAACTTCGCCGTGCACTTGAAGAAGAGTGGCAGCCATAGTAGCCCACTGCCACTGCGCCACGATCACACGGTGATACAGCCAAGCATGACTGTGAAGACACCCAAGCGTCATCATTGACGATCGTTCTGTCGACTGACCCAATCGAACAGTCTTCTCATGATCAGTGCCCAATGTGTCACCGATCGTCGACACCACCATCCACGTCAGCAGAATGAGTCCCAGAAACACGACTTGACGCCGTCCATGCTGCCACGATTCCACTCGGACGTATTCACCATCAGCGATCCCCGACTCCATAACAGCGAACCACTGCAAATAAACTTGCACACAAGTCTGAGCTTTCATGAAATCCATTACATGGCAACTAACCGAAGCAAAGCCATAATGTGCCAACAATGTAACACCAAATGCACCCACAATGCATATCATCCCCGTATGACGCCACCCAAGCAGCCATGCCACACGTACATCCACTTCAACACCTCGCATGTTGCATAACACCATAATGACTAGTGTATATCTGATCTGTACCACCACAGAAGCAACCAACAACCACAACACAACACCAACTTGAAGTAACATGAAGGGATCAATGCACACACCCGATGCAACAACAATATCAATCATCACACTGTCAAGTACTATCACGCAATCAACCACAAGATTACACATCATCATGTATGCAACTATCCTCCGTGAAGGAACCACAACATTGCACAACCGCTTGTTATCCATCATCCATAAGACAACCACACTATCAAACAGCAGCACCCGATCAAACATCCCTAAAGATGCACCACTATAATCACACAGCAACACATGATCAACCATCCTTGAGGATGCAACACCAGCATCACATAACATCACATGATCAAACATCCTTGAAGATGCAATACCATCATCACACATCATCACATGATCAAACATCCTTGAAGATGCAACACTATAATCAAACAGCATCAACTGATCAGACAGCCCAACAGATGCTATACCATAATCATGTTCCCTTACACGATCAAACATCCCTAAAGACGCAACATCCTGATCACAAATACCCGTCACCACCTCGTGTGCCAAATGCATATGCCTCGAAAACGCCACCTGAAAAGGCAACGCTAAATCACAATCCATCAACACACCTTCAACCAACGCACACGGTTGTACTATCTCATCGCCAGTCGCTTTATCGTCGGCCAACTCCTTTAGTGAACCCAACTCCCGACAATGGCTCAATATAAATTCCGATCTCGGAATACAAATATCCGTGCAGTCTTCGTCAACACTTTCATTCGCCTCAAATAATGCTTCTAAATCACCGGCCTCCAAAAGCACAGGGTCATTTGACACACCCATTAAATCACCTGTCAATAAAGCCCGATCGACGGACTCTGCACTCTGACCCAGACTCGGCGTCTCCACGCGCGTCGCTTCACTGCACACAGCGCTCTCTGTCCCACTTCGTTCCTCTGCATATTGTCGAGCTCTAGCCCTCGGCTTAATCGCAACATCCACAATATCACCTGCAAGCGCTACATCATTCCCAATCACGACCTGAACTCCGTCCACAGGAAGCGATTCCATTATACAACAGAGAATTTCTCCTTTCACAAAAGCACATTCAACACTCAATTTCACAAGAGGGCGCTCCATAATTTCACCCGAAATACCGCGCAGAAGCCTGGTTTCATTTAACTGCACAAAATCATGTTCATCCAACCATGCAGCATTCACTAAAGATTGCAGTGCACCTGAGTCCCTCAGAAAAACACCATCCTTTCATTCATTCAAATCATTAATGACACAACCATTCACACAGAAAGGAGCATACATTCTATCGACATTTTCAATAGGCGTCTGAAAACTCTGTTCCTTAACAGGTGCCGACAAAGTTTGTACCAAACCCACTGGTCTCGGACCCCTCCAATTTTCAATTTCAGGCCCCTCTTTGCGTTTTAATGTCATGCATTGGGCATTCCAGTGCCCAGGAGCTCTGCAGTACGAACACGTGACCTGCTCCCCAAACCCATCAACATCATCATATTGACGACTAGGCTGCTTAAACCCATACGTCCCTCTTTGAGGCGAACGCTTACCCCATTTCGAATCATGGCGCACACCTTCCTTGTGCCCTGAGCCCTGACGCTCCCACACATCTTCCTTCTCACTATCTTCACATGAGAAACTGTTTCTACGCTCAGAAAAATTCCTTTGGAATCCCCCAGCATAATTACTCGGCCCCTGTTTATACAAAACAGCGTATTCATCTGCCATACGTGCAGCACTCGCTACACTCGCAGGACTCTTGTCCAAAAGCCACCTGTGTACCTCCAGCGGTAACGCTTGTACAAATTGCTCCATCTGTACGACCTCTTTAAATTTAGCCAAATCATCCCACGAATTTGTACCCTCAATCCAACGCTGAAACGGAATTTGAAGGCGATACGCATAATTTGCAAAAGTCTCCCGTGGTTCCTTTCTCAACCCCCTAAATTTCTTCCGATAGAATTCAGGTATCCTTTCGTAAGCTGTGAGGAGCGCAGTTTTAACAACATCATAATTCACACAATCATCCAAGGACAAAGACACAAATACTTTCGCCGCCTTTCCCGACAGTTGTGGCTGTAAAAGGGATGACCATTTTTCCATCGGAATTTTATGCAAAGCCATCGCCTGTTCGAACGCCGCAAAATAATGTTCGATATCTGTGGGGTCAAATTTAGGAACGAATTTCATGGCCGCCCCAAAACGAAAATCCTCCTTGTTCTGCACAGGTCGGTCTGCCACACCTCCTAATTCCATTCTCCTCATTTCCATATCCATTTTCTGTCTTTCGACCTCCAAATTCATCCTTTTCTCCTCCATGTCAAATCTCCTTTTCGTCTCCTCAACCTCAGCCTCCATCTTCATTTTCTTCTCCTCTGCCTCAGCTGCTATTCTCATTTTCTCTGCCTCCGCCTCAGCTGCCATTCTCATTTTCTTCTCCTCTGCCTCAGCTGCCATTTTCATTTTCTTCTCCTCCGCCTCAGCTGCCATTCTCATTTTCTTCTCCTCCGCCTCAGCTGCCATTCTCATTTTCTCTTTCTCTACTTCCCACTCAAATTCTCGGTCCTCCTTAAATTTCAGTCGCTCCATTTCGACTGCCTCTCTCTTAGCTTGTGGCCGAAGTTTCCACTCCTCACTTCCCTGTTTAGGCGACAACGCTTTTCTGGCCAACTTCTGTAATTGAGGTTTCGACAAACCTTTAACGTCCTCACCCAACGTCGCACAATATTGTCTCAATTCCTCAACCGGCAAATCCACTATCTCGTCCCAGTCAAGGAGATTACCTTCGGCGGTAGACGCCATAATAGTCTATCTGTGCAGACCTCGGACACCAAAATTTCCTCAAATTCACAATGCTAACGACAGTCCACTTCAAAACTGTCTCAAATGCGAAAACGCACAAAATTTCTGCCTCGCAAAACAATAGCCCAGGCCCCACAAAACGAAATGCGACACCGCAAAATTTCCGACAAATAACGGCAAATTCACCCAAAATTCCTGAGAACCACACGGACCAAAATATCCGAAATTTCCCGACGGAATTACGCAAAAGAACGTTGAAAAGAACGGAGGGCCCCAATTTGTTGGGTTCACAGGCCGTCTAAGAGGTATGATTATCAAGATAAGGTCCCAATTTGATAAAATAACATCGATTTATGCAAGAGAGCAATAATGTACAGCGAAATTAACAACGTTACCGTCTAGTAGACACGAAGTCGAACAGACCAGAGGACTCAGTACGGACGACAGCACAGCAGACAACGGCTAACGGAGCCAAGGAAGACGGATGAACGGCCAGACCACCAACTGGGTGAAGATGGCGACGTAGAAGACGAACCGAAGGTCAACTCGCATAACAGCGAGGGAAACGCACACCAAGACAACGCTCAACGAGAGACAGCAACCACGCTCAGCACACACCACAACTGCCACGCTACCCACGCTAGCAGTTCCTTAAATAGGCAAAGCCCATCCTTCCTACACCCACGTGCCCCAAGTAAGATAGAGTACGGTAGAGAAGAAGGGCCGTAGACAGCTAATGGCTACAACATGCATACATACACGTATACTCACATACATACATATATATACATGTACATGGTTAAACCTGCTCATGCCATTAGCAAAGTTCTGCAACTAACGCCCAGGATGTCCTGGCTTTACAACAAGATTAGGCCTATATACGTGTCTAGTAAGTGTTTTTCTGTGGATGCTATGAAGTAATTGCGCCTTCCGGTTGCTTTGCTCTCCATTTCTAACTTTTCCAAGTGCCATAGTGTCAGTTATTCCAACACATATATTCCACGATATTTTTCTCATTTTTATAGGCCTACCGTTGCCTATCTAACAATCACTAATAGAATAGGCCCTAACAACTTAAATAGGCTGATAATACTCTACAACATGACTACTATTAACCTATACGGACCTTCTGATTTTTCAACTAAGTAGCCTACAATGCTATTACGGGGGCAAGTTGCCCAGATGGGGCAAGATGCCCAGGGCGTTTTGCCCCCGAACGGGATGTTGCAATACAAAATGATTATAAATTATCGTCTACGTGTAAACCGAAAATTAATCATAGCATAAAGTTCGCAATTGATTATTAAGCAAACCAGACTAATGACTTTATTGAAAAACGATTCTACCAATCTGAGTTTTGTTTAGAACTGTTAGGAGTTTCTTACATCGCAGACCCTAAAAACAGACTTTTAGTTATAACGACTGGTCAACAGCTTTAATATCGCAATTACTGATATTAATATGCATGAGGCTGTGTCAGGAAATAGTATACTTGCTTAAAACTTGCTTGGAACGCTAAACTGTGAAAATACGGGGGATGGGCATCTGACTCCGCATGGGCGTCTTGCCCCGCTCTCCCCTAGCTATTTCCACAAAGTGTAACGATCGAGCTCCTAGTTATATACGCACATATATATATATATATATATATATATATATATATATATATATATATATATATATAACTAGGAGCTCGTTACACGTATCCAGGGATAATATATATATATAATATATATATATATATATAATTATCCCTGGATACGAAACTGAAAGTATACAATTTTCTGTTTCTGAATCACGTGAGCCCAGATTACGCATCGACAAATTAACCCATGGGTACCGACAGAGCCTTCTATTACTCAGTAATGGAAGGCTCTGGGTACCGGTATGGGTATTGGAAGCAGCGGGAGTGGAAAATTAATTGGAAAGATGTCTGCTACACTCAATCAAAAGAAGGAAGATGTCTGAGGCTACTTCGGTCATCTGAGCTGGAGCTGTCTGGAAAAAGAGATTATGCAGGGCACAGTAGGCCTACCGGGGAAAAGTGCACAGGGAAGACCGAGGACGAGCTGGATTGCAAATATCAGAGACATTCGATCAGTGGCGTAGCCAGGAATTCATGATGGGGGAGGGGTTTGGGGGTTTTATGGCCTGGCCGGATGCCCTTTCTGTCACCAACCCAACAGTACCGGCTTCTGCACCAGCTATTTGCTGATGATGTGCAAGCCTACATCCATACCTATTCGGCTGATGCGGTGGCCGCTGTCAGCCAGATGTGTAGGAAAATGGATGTCCTCTCTCTCTGGATGGCCTCCAATCGGCTACTCTTAAATCCATCCAAAACACAGTTTTTTTGGTTGGGTGGCCGTAGGCAACTCCAGGGTATTGACCTCTCACAACTTGCTCTGCTCTTTCCTCATATCTCATTTTCCCTCACAGTTCGTGATCTGGGTCTCACCCTCGATTCTGAACTCACTCTGTCCCAGCATGTGAACTTGGTTGCTCGGAGTGCCTATTACCAGCTTCGTCAGCTTCGGGTGGTCTCCCGGCCGCTCTCTCTCTCACGACGCGGTCGTCGTCCTTGTCCACGCCTTCGTTACAAGTCGAATCGACAACTGTTGCTCCTTACTTGCTGGTCTTCCCATTGGGGTCCTGGGGCGACTTGATCGTGTATTGCGCTCCGCTGCTCGCCTTGTTGGGCGGCTTCCTAAATTTGCTCCTGTCTCTGCATATATGCGTGATGTGCTGCACTGGCTGCCAGTGTCCCAGCGGATCTCATACCGCATTGCTGCTGTGGTCTCACGCTGTGTCCTTGGCTGTGCTCCGTCATACTTGCGTGATCTCTGCTGTCCAGTCTCTGACGTTGCAGCGCGTCGTGTACTACGCTCTTCGGCTAGGGGTGAACTTCTGGTCCCGCGGGCTCGCTTAGTTATTAAGCAGCGCCGTGCTTTCTCGGTTGTGGGGCCTACTGTCTGGAATGACCTCCCGGTTGCGCTTCGCTCTTTACTTGTGGCCCATCCGGCTGGGTTCTACAAGTCTCTCAAGTCTTTTTTCTTTGCTCGTGGTTGGGCTGGGAGCGCCTCTGAGTAGTTTCTTGAAGGGGCGCTATATAAATGCTATGAATGAATGAATGAATGAATGAATGAATGAATGAATGAACAGTATTACAGTAAATAAAAATGGAATAAGGTAACAAATGAAATAAAGTAGGAAAAACAAGTGTTAGCTAGGCTACTACAAGCAATTGTTTTGTTTTTCCTTATTTAAGTGAATATAGATAACCCTTAAAAACATTTTCCCTAGACCAATGGGGGTTTAACACCCCCCCCCCCCGAAACCCCCTCTTGTCTACGCCACTGCTTTCGATCAGATGATGAGAGAAACAAAGGATCGAGAAAGATGGAGAAAACTTGTCCGTGGAGCGACCAACCCTCGATCCGGCGACGGTTACAAACAAGACAATTAAGACAAGACAATTAAGACAAGCTGCTTGCGTCAGTCTGCAGCAATCCATTCCATGTCCTGCGTAATTTGTTTCCGTCTCTAATAAAGCGTCGCTGCGGTCTGCGCCCGAGATCTCATAACTTTGAATTGCCAACTAAAGATGATAAGAACTTCATACCTAGAGTACTTTACAATAGCTTAAAGCAAATGATAAAAATAAGCGATTAGTTTTAAATTAATAAATAATGCAACTCTTGAGCAATGTACAAACATTTTATTTTTTAAATTTTTATTTTTTATATATAACTATTTTTCTGTTCATCTTGTAACTGTGTTGCGGCTTGTCAACCTGATTTCTGATTAAGCGAATTGTATTGTATTGTATTTATAAATTTATAAAGCGCCTCTCACAGTGCACACCAATCAGAGGCGCTCCCAGTGCGTTAGACCAAGAGAGAAAAAAGTAGTCTTGAGACACCGAAAAGAGGCATTAGGCCCACCAGTTAATATGGAGGAACGAGTTGAAGGAGGAAGCTGGTTCCACAATGCCGGGCCAATGAGAGCAAAGGCACGCTTTTTAGCTAAGGCAGTCCTAGCTCGCGGGACGAAGAGATCATGCCGATCTAAGGAGCGTAGCGGGCGAAGAGAAGTGGCCGAGGTCGGCAGATGGATGAGGTCACGGAGGTAGCCTACATGGGAGCTCGGCCAGTACATGACCGGGAGATTTATGTCAGTACTTTGAGTTGTATCCTAGCAATAAGGGAAAGCCAATGGAGATGGTCAAACATAAAAGTAGAGATGTGAGAAAAACGAGGAAGCCGGGCTATTAGTCTGGCCACAGAGTTTAGGACAGACTGGAGAGGGCAGAGACGAACTTTAGGAAGGCCAACCAATAGCGAATTACAATAGTCAACTCGGGAATAGACGAAGGCATGAACAATCAGTGGCGTAGTCAGGAATTTTTCATGGGGGGGGGTTTATGGCCGGAAACCCTGTGTTTTGCCATTTTTTTCTTACTTATATGGAAAAATAACCTTAAAAAAACCTTTTTCCGGAGCCAATGGGGGGGTTTTAACCCCCGAAACCCCCCCCTTGCCTACGCCACTGTGAACAATTGAAATAAATACAGAGGAGGAGACAGAGCGACGGATGGCCCTAAGCCGCCTGAGATGAAAGTAGGAAGAGCGAGTGAGACTGGCAATGTGTGGAGCAAAGGTAAGCATGTTGTCCAGGACTACTCCAGGGTCTCGAACACTTGATTGGAAAGTAAAGTGGGGAAATCTCTCTTTAAGAAGGGCCAAATCAAGCTTAAGAAGCTGCTGGCGAGTGCCGAACCAAATGAGCTGCGTCTTATTTGGATTCAGAGAGAGCCGGTTGGAAGACATCCAAATTAAGCTGCAAGTCTCGAGAAAGAGCATCTATGCGGGCAGCAAGAAGAAACTAAGAGGATGATGGACCATGGACAAGTGTCTGCGCATCATCAGCATAGAGGTGACCACTGACCAGTTGCCAAGTGTTTAGAGAATATGGATGGGATGTCAGCAGTAAACAAGAGATAAAGTAAAGGACCCAGAACTGGCAGAACAGAGCCCTGGGGACACCATATTTGACAAAGACCCAAGGAGTTCTGGAGTTTCCACAAATCACCATTTGAGTACGATCAGTAAGGTAAGACTTGAGCCAGGCCAGTGGGGAGCCAGTAATACCACAGGAGGTCTCAAGGCGCTGAAGTAAGATTTCGTGGGCAACCATGTCAAACGCAGCTGAGACATCAAAGAGAGCTATAGAGGCTAAGTTGAGACCTGTCTATTGCTGAATAGATGTCAGACAGAAGAGAGGTCAGGGTCGACAGTTTCGGTAGAATGATTAGCCCTAAAGCCTGATTGAGTAGGAGGCAGCTAGAAGTCCTGATTGTTCCAGATAAGGAAGAATCTGTAGCGAAACCAGCCGCTCAAGAGTCTTGGAAAGGAAAGAAAGGTTGGATATGGGACGGTAATTCTGGCAGAGGTTGGGATCCAAATTAGGTTTCTTGAGGGTAGGAAAAACAAGTGCTCGCTTTTGTGAGAGTGGAAGACAGCCTTCAGAGAGAGACCTATTAAATAAATACAGTAAAAACGGAGCAATGTCATCAACAATATCGGCAATAATGAATGGGGGTAAGGGATCCAGTTCGCACGACATTAAGTTTGCAGAAACGAGAAGACGTCGCAGGTCAGCTTCTAAGATCGGTTGAAATCCATTAAGAACAGAATTAGTCGACGTGATGAAAGGTGGAGGCGAGTCGCAGTAGACGCTCGAAGGTCCTCCATCTTCTTTGAAATCATAGCGAGGAAGTCACTGGCTGAGAAGGAGGGGTCTTCTGGTGGTCGAGAAGAGCGTACGTCCCATGAGGCCAGAGATGGTTGACCATAAGCGTTTCGGGTTTTTCTCATTTCGTAAGACCAAGTTCTCCCAATATCCAGATTCCTTCCGACGGTAGACCTGGTGAAGTGCGCGAAGTTGAACAATCCAGGCCAATTTTTCTTATGATGTTGGTCGGTGACTAAAAAAAATAATATATATATAATATATACATTAACCCAGATTTTAACAGGGAGAATTAGGCTACTCCTTGTAAAAATCTTTGCATTAACCAGTAACTGTTATAGGCCTAACCCTTATTCACGCCTTTTCTTTGATGAAAACGATATATTGGCTAATCAGAATTAATCACAGTAGGCCTAGGCCTACGCTTATAAAGAACAGGCTGACCGTACTATAGGCAGTGGCGGCGCCAGGATTTCAGTTGGGGGAGGCTGAATTTGCGGGAGAAAATTCTCGTTTTCAGTCGCCAAAATTTCTGACGACCTTTTTTTTAGTCATCGACCAACATCATAAGAAAAATTTCCATTTCAGCCGTAAAAATTTCTGATGACCTCTTTTAGTCATTTGGTCGAAATTTTTGAAAAATTGTCCTTTTCATATCCGCCAGACAGTCTGGCAAACCTCGTGCGTACCTTTACGGTTATTTGGGGGGGGGCTAAAGGGGGGTTAATTGTACAAATATTTCATTTTTACATGGGAAAAAAATGGATCGACTTTTTAGGAGGCTTAGCCCCCCCCCCCCCCCCCTAGCTCCACTAGCGCCGCTACTGGCTATCGGCCTAATAATGACAATTCGAAAGTCGATCTAATATCGATAGGCCTATATTAGAATTGGCAACATGTATTACTATATAGGCCGTGAGAATAAGAATTGGGGCCGTAGACGCGCGGTCTAATTATTACATACTGGCGGCCGTGTGTTGATTAATTAATAAATATTTATATTCCAATGTTTTGAAAGTGTTTGAGTGTATGTAGGAATTAGCCCGTGCTCTCTCTAGAAGCACGTACTCATGCACACAAGAATATGCCACACATTGTCCGTCGTATGTGCATCTTAGACCAGTGGCGTAGCAAGGTTTTTGGGGGCCCTTGTGCAGGGTTTTCGTGGTGGGCCCTTTCAATGCCTGAACCACTGTGCAAATTCGCCTGCTTTTGCGATAGACTATTTGCATAGGCCAAGCACACACTCGAAATTAAATTTTAAAATTAACTTAATTCAATTATTATTATTTTTCTTTCTTTGGCTCTGTAAAACATATTCTATTTCTTCAGGCTGCCAGTGCCAGAGTATAGGCTACTTACGCTGCCAGAGTACTTACTGAACAAAATGTATCGGTAAACAAACTAAACATCGTTTCCTCTCTTGTAGTATGAATAATATTATAACGGTAGCCTAGCTATATATCCACAGGCATCAGCTGCATAATTATATAGGGCGTAGGCCTATAATGTGATGTCGTAGCTATGGAAGTAGGTCTATATAATTTTATGCTTATTATGAAACACGCAGGCTATACGTTGGTCAGTAAGACTGTAACGTCTCCGTTTTTATGCTTATTTTAGCGGGTAATTGAAAATGTACTGCATTTAAATGATCTGTTCAAAAAGACACCAATTCTTTATAAATGTATGATATAATTGAAACTATTAAATACACAATACAATTACGCAATATTCCTATTTACTTATTTGGCGTATCACTAATTATAATTAACTAAATGCTTATCTGTACTCCACAGTTGAGATATATGACATATCGTTTCTGTAGTGTTAAACGGCCTTGAAATAGTTCTGCAGATTCTCTGTAGATTCACTGAATGAAGATTAGCAACCCGGTGCTATATTTGAAGAAATAGTTCTGCTGATTCTCCGTAGATTCACTGAATGAAGATAAGCAACCTCGTGCTATATTTGAAGAAGGATAATGAGATACTGTCAAGCTGTGGAATCCAGATCGAATACCAGACAAGACAATATTCAATACTTCCGTAGCATCAAATTATCACACTCCAACCAATGAGAATTTCCTTCCCAATTGAAAATGACCTTGAAATGTCAACCAGAGACAACGAGCCCAAAATCGTTTCTCAACACACGAATATCGTTTCACCAACCGTCACGATCACAATGTAGACTTCACGGACGTTAGAATTCGCAACTTCGAATTTCTAAATCGCCTCTACTCTCACACGAATGCCTCGTACTGTTTTACGACCAGATACGAGCATAATCCTCATCCTCACCATTGAATAAACTTCAAATGAATTGCCAGACACAGCTGAGCAACCATCTTTCTCAATGTTCATGTAAGGAATCACCGTTTTATATTGAATTTCAATGACGTGGCTATTTCCATTCAATTCTGTCCGTTACGCTCATTTCGATGCTTTTTATTGGTTACGCGTCGATGCAAATGTTTTCGCTTACGTAAGCGTCCATAGTAACCACTTGACGTCACCATGACTGCCTCATTCATGTACGCAAGATTCGTGGTCTCCTAGTTACTAATCCACTAGACGCCAAATTATTAATCTAGATACGCCGACTAAATTATCTAGCTTAACTCCTACTTAGAATTAACATATAATATCAGACAAGTTAGTTTGATAGATAATAGCGATTTAATACGCTACAAATACCCCTCCTTCAAAAGTCTGTAATCAGGCTTTACAATCTCACCTAATTATCTATCAACTAAATTTCTATCAACTTCCTTATTCTATCTTACACAACAATACAACATTACTGAACTTCTTATCTACATTATTATAATACATTACTGATATATTTAAGTACTATGTAATTCCTCTACTCAAATAATCAGACATAACATTATTGCTTCCCTTGATATATCGTATCGTAAAGCAATAATTTTGAAGTGCTAGACTCCACCTCATGACTCTCGCATTTCTCATCCTTCCTTCCTTCATGTACTGTAGTCCGCAGTGGTCCGTCTCTATCACAAACTGCTTTCCACACAAGTACCTGTCAAACCGACTAATTCCCCACATTATCGCTAGACATTCTCTCTCCTCAACTGAATATCTCGTCTCTCTTTCCAATAATTTCCTACTCGCATATGCAATCGGGTGGTTTATCCCTTCATACTGCTGTATCAGGACGCAACCTATTCCTCTTCCTGATGCGTCTGTCTGAATCACGAATTCCTTCTCCAAGTTTGGTAACTTTAGTATTGGTGTCTTAGCAAGTGCTGCTTTCAGCTTACTAAAACTCTCTTCCAATTCCTCGTTCCAATCAACATTATTAGCTGCTGACTTCTTTGTCAAGTCACTTAATGGTGCCATCAGTTCAGCACAATGAGGAATAAATTTTCTGTAGTAATTTATCGCTCCCAAAAAGCTTCTTATTTGTTTCTTCGTTTTCGGTTGTGGCATCTCCACAATCTTATCTATCGATTCTCCTTTAGGACTAATGTCGTCGTTGTTTAACGTGTGACCCAAGAAATCTATGCGACCATAGCCTAATGAACATTTCTTTGGTTTCAAAGTCAGGTGAGCATCTCTCACTCTTTGAAAAAATTCACGTAAAATCTTCATATGTTTAGTCCATCCTTCTGTATGAGCTAGTATGTCGTCAACATAACTCTCCAGATTCTCAGTTCCATGCAAAATCTTCCTTATCAGTCTGTTATAGCTTGAAGCACTGTTTACCAATCCAAATGGTAAAACGTTGAATTTATACAACCCACTTGCACAAATGAAAGTCGTATAATCTTTTGATTCTTCGCTCATTGGAATTTGCCAATACCCTTTGCAAAAATCAAACTTGCTATATATTTTGCTGCCACTCAGTTTATTGAAGATATCCTCGTTTGACATCATCGGCTCTGGATCAAAAACTGTCACTTTGTTCAATTGCTTATAGTTGCAGCAAAGTCTATTGCTTCCATCAGCCTTCTTAACAACAACAAGCGGTGCTGCGTATGATGCTTCTGATCTTTCTATTATCCCATTCTCTAACATTATCTCAATTTCCTTATCAATTTCAGACTGTAGATGATACGGTGTTGGATAAGCTTTCATCCTAACAGGTTCATCACTCGTAAGATGAATCTCGTGTTTCACCATGTCAGTCCTTCCTGGTTTATCTGTAAATATGTCTTGATATTCCCTCAGTAATTTCTCCAATTCACCTCTCTGTTCATCTTCTAATTGTGGATTAATATCAACATCCTTGTAAGTCTCAGTTTGCTTACTGACATACAGGTTTAATATCTCCTCCTCTTCGTCTTCACCTTCTCTACCATCATGTACAATAGCTGACACATATGCTATTGTCTCAGAACCTGACAATTCTTCTTCACTCCTCTCGTAATATCTCTTTAGTATGTTGATGTGGTATGTTTTCAGTTTTCCACCATCAACCTCAACTTTATAATCGTAATCGCCGATTTTCCCTCTGACTACAAATGGTCCTTGCCATTTAACAAGCATCTTATTATTACAACTCGGCAGTAACAATAGGACTTTATCACCTATCTCCAGTTTTCTATATCGTGCCTTTTTATCGTAGTATTTCTTGTTCTTCGCATTAGCTTTGTGAATTGCTTTCTGCGCCATGTTACACGTTTCCTCTATACGTTCTCGTAGATCCGTCATATATGTGTACACATCCTTCACCTCGTCTTCCACTTTTTCATTTGTCCACAGTTCCTTCAATATCTGTACCGGACCTCTACATGATCTTCCGAAGATTAATTCGAAAGGCGTGTATCCGTGGCTCTCGTGTACAGTATCCCGTAATGCGAAAAGTAGTGGTGCCAAGTACCTGTCCCACTCTTTTACTTGTTCCCCTATCAGTTTTCTCAGTGTAGTCTTAATCGTTCCATTAAGACGTTCTACACAACCGTTTCCCATCGCGTGGTACGGACTTGTCATCGTGTGCTTGATCAACAACATTTTGTTTACTTCGGCCATTAGTTCTGACGTAAATTGGCTTCCTCTATCTGTATGAATTCTTTGTGGTACGCCCATCCGACAGTAAAAGTTAAACAAGGCTTCCGCCACTTCCTCGGTACTTATTCCTTTCAACGGTATCGCTTCAGGATACCTGGTGCTTAAGTCGATAATCGTTAATACATAACGATATCCTCTCATAGACATTGGCTCTATGGCTCCTATAATGTCCACACAGACATGCTTGAACGGCACATCCAGCACTGGAAGATGTCCCATCGGTGCCTTGTAGTTCACTTTCTTATCCACTGCTTTCTGGCATACATCACAACTTAATATATATCGTCGAACTTCTTGATTTATCCCTGGCCAATAAAATTCATTCACAATTTTATCGTGAGTCTTTTTCATGCCTAGATGAGCTGACAGTAGCGAGTTATGTGCTACAGCTAGAACTTTGTTTCTCAACTGTTTCGGAACCATCAACTGCCACTTCGCTTCATCTTTCAATACTTCCTTCCATCTCCGGTACAACAATCCATCTTTCTTTACGTACAGCACTTTTTCTGTACTCTTCTCATCGCCATTCCACTCAGATGCTTTATCCCAGTAACTCTTCAATGTTTCATCTGTCTTCTGTAATTCCTTTATTTCTTTTGTGGTTATATTCAGGTCGGGCATTTCTGTGACCTTGAGTGGTTTATATTTCACCACTTTCTTCGACTCAGCTCTCGTTTCTATCGCTGCTGTCGTTTGATGTGCGTCACTGTTCATGACGTCATCACTTCCAACTTTCTCTATTACGTCATCATATTCCGTGCTCATTTCATCACTCTCAAATCTTACTGTCTTCTTGGCATCTTGCCAACGTGAATTAGCATTCACATTTCTCTTGAGTATTCCTTTATACCCAACTTTTTCTTGTTTCTCACTCATAATCGTCTCATTCACTTTCTCTCCTTTGTCACAATTAATTATATTTTCATCCGTGTTCTCATTCGTTACTGTATATTTTAACCCTCTCACGCGTCCAATAATTATCGGCTTTACTGGTTCATCCATAACCATTGCCTCAACTTCACCATTAAAGTACTCGCTCTCAATGTTTACATGGGCTGTAGGAAAACACCTTAAGCTCCCATCAACTAGGATGCAGTGCGTTTCCTTCCCAGTCAAATCACTATCCTTGATCAGCGATCTCCTCACAATACATGTACTCGCTCCAGAATCGTAAAGACAATTGGCGTCTATTCCATTGACCTTCGCTTGACATTCGTCTATACTTTCAATGTCAATGCAACCATCTTTCCGTTCTGTAACTACCGTACTCGCTGCCATATGTTTCGGTACTTCTTCTTTACCTTTCCTATCCTGGCGTTCTACTGTTCTGTCAATTTCATTCGATTTCGTATTTTCATTCGCCTGTACAGCTCTGTACGCCCTATTCTCGTAAATCTGTACTGCTGCTGCTGTGTGTTTAACAAACCCTTTGGCTTTATGCACACAATCAAATGCTTTATGACCTACCTTACCGCATGCAAAACAAGTTATCTTGTGTTCCGCTGCCTGTTCTCTATCTCTACTAAATCCTCTATTCACATTTCCACTGTGATTTGTCTCTTTGTTCTGTCTTGTTTCAACTCTTCCTCTGTTTACATTTCCTTGGAATTTCTCTCTCGATTTCTCTTCAAATGGCTTTCCATTACCTCTGTCATTATTGAATCTCCCTTGAGGTTTTACAGAATTCTCTGCATATCTGTACCCATGAGCTTCAATGTAGGATTCTGCACATGTCAATGTGTCCTTTAAGCTCATTTTTCCTTTCTCTTTAATGAATATCCTCAACTCGTTACTACAAGTGAGGAAAAATTGATCTTTTAGCAGTAGATCCTCGATTCCTTCGTAGGTCTGCTCAAATCCAGCTTGTAGCAACCATTGCTGCAAATATCGTTGCAATCTGTAAATGAAATTTGAAGGAGTTTCTCCTTGTTCCATCTTGCTAGTCTTAAACTTGTTACGATATCCTCCTTCTGTCAATTGGAATCTTTTCAAGAGATGCTTCTTTAAACAATCGTAGTCTTGTGTTTCTTCAGCCGACAAACGCTGGTACACTTCTAATGCTTTCGACTCCAGATGTCGCGCTAGCATCAGTGACCACACATCTCTTGGTATCTCGTATGTCGTACACGTCCGCTCAAATCTAAGAAGATACGCATCGAGACAGTCCTTTGCCTCGTTAAATATTGGGAACTTAATGTTCTTCATTCCCTTATAACTTTGGTTTCCTTGGTGGTTGTCACCCATCGTCATGTAGGAATCTCCATCATCCCTGTTTCGTCTATCTCCCGATTCTATCTCTCTCATTCTCACTTGAACCTCAAGCCTCTTATTCTCTAATTCTCTGTCCCTTGCCTGTCTCATTTCATCGGCTTCTCTTGCAAGCCTCGCCTCGTTCATCTCTGCTTCACGCATCAGCCTAGCGTCAGCCATTCTCGCTATTTCTATTTCTTTTTCTCTAACTGCTTTTGCCTCAGCAATTTTAGCCGCCTCACGCGCTAGCTCCAATTCATTCTCTCTGGCTGCTTTGGTATCAGCTAACTTAGCCGCTTCACGCGCTGATTCTGCCTCTCTATTAGCCTTAGCTTCTGCAGCTGCACGTAGCTCACTTTCCTTTTTCTCTTCTCGTTCATCCGCCCTCTGCTGTCTGAATTCGTTCTGTCTGTCTCTGACAAACGCCTTCAGCTCTTCACCTTCCAATGAGAATGAACGTCCCATATCCAACCACTGTTGCCAGTCCGTGATCGACATTCTTACTTACTCACTTTTGTCAAGTAGTAATAAATTTAACGCTCTAATATGCGCTATACAACTTCACACTCGCTTATAATAATTATTAAAATTATTAAGCGTCACACTAGTGCACCCTCTTAACGTAATACAATCTCTGGTGTATGTTACGCAATAAGGATTATCGCACCGACTCTAATGCTTAAATCTATACACGCGCTGCGCTGGCGTTGCGCTGTGCTTAACAATTTCCAAATAGATCGTCATTTTAATTAGCTTTGTCTCTTCAATATAATTGTCAGTAAAGTTCAATCTAATCAACAATAATATTGTCAATTTTATCCCGACGCGAGCATCCCATTTGTAACGTCTCCGTTTTTATGCTTATTTTAGCGGGTAATTGAAAATGTACTGCATTTAAATGATCTGTTCAAAAAGACACCAATTCTTTATAAATGTATGATATAATTGAAACTATTAAATACACAATACAATTACGCAATATTCCTATTTACTTATTTGGCGTATCACTAATTATAATTAACTAAATGCTTATCTGTACTCCACAGTTGAGATATATGACATATCGTTTCTGTAGTGTTAAACGGCCTTGAAATAGTTCTGCAGATTCTCTGTAGATTCACTGAATGAAGATTAGCAACCCGGTGCTATATTTGAAGAAATAGTTCTGCTGATTCTCCGTAGATTCACTGAATGAAGATAAGCAACCTCGTGCTATATTTGAAGAAGGATAATGAGATACTGTCAAGCTGTGGAATCCAGATCGAATACCAGACAAGACAATATTCAATACTTCCGTAGCATCAAATTATCACACTCCAACCAATGAGAATTTCCTTCCCAATTGAAAATGACCTTGAAATGTCAACCAGAGACAACGAGCCCAAAATCGTTTCTCAACACACGAATATCGTTTCACCAACCGTCACGATCACAATGTAGACTTCACGGACGTTAGAATTCGCAACTTCGAATTTCTAAATCGCCTCTACTCTCACACGAATGCCTCGTACTGTTTTACGACCAGATACGAGCATAATCCTCATCCTCACCATTGAATAAACTTCAAATGAATTGCCAGACACAGCTGAGCAACCATCTTTCTCAATGTTCATGTAAGGAATCACCGTTTTATATTGAATTTCAATGACGTGGCTATTTCCATTCAATTCTGTCCGTTACGCTCATTTCGATGCTTTTTATTGGTTACGCGTCGATGCAAATGTTTTCGCTTACGTAAGCGTCCATAGTAACCACTTGACGTCACCATGACTGCCTCATTCATGTACGCAAGATTCGTGGTCTCCTAGTTACTAATCCACTAGACGCCAAATTATTAATCTAGATACGCCGACTAAATTATCTAGCTTAACTCCTACTTAGAATTAACATATAATATCAGACAAGTTAGTTTGATAGATAATAGCGATTTAATACGCTACAAAGACTACGCCATAAAATTTAGTATAGGCTAGTTATAGGCCTACTGTGCTAAGACTTCACTTGGCCGCAATAAATAGGCTACTATAATTTTATATATAGACCGCGTGGCGATTCATTGAGGGGCGGGGGCGGTGGTGCATTAAATAATACATTAATTGGCATAGATCGAGATTTAGACTAGCCTAATTTAGCCTAATTGCAGCGGGCTGTATGTTCGGTTAGGTAGGCCTATATATATAGAACATATTTTTTTTTATCTATATCTATAAGAAAGGACTTGGGTATGTATGTATAACATAACATAACATAACATAAGTTTTTATTGCTCCCAAGTAAGAAAAAAACATAACATAATACAAGTTCAGATCAGTACTAAATTGGGCTACAAAGGAAGGACCTAAAAGGACCGAGGTCCCGCTAGCAGGGCCACCTATGCATCAGTATATTTATAAGTGGAAATTGGTAACATAAGCAGTGGGAGTCATCAGAGTTCAAAAAGGAATAATACAAATTAATATTATCTAGTATAAGAATATTATAGATAAACAAACAGAATATAAGGAATAGTTAAACATTTAAAGTGAGTAAGTGAGCACGCAAACGTTTTTTAAAGAGGAGGAGATTAGGCGCATCACGAATGTCGATAGAAAGATTGTTCCAAACAGCTGGACCAGCTGTCTTAATTGAGAACTTGCGAGTGTTGGTGTGAGCAAATATCGGTCTATAGTTGGAGGCTGTTCTAGTACTGTAAGAATGGATAGTCGAACCGGTGTTAAAATAGTTGGCAAAGGTTTGGGGTAATAGGCCATGCCTATAGCGAAACATGAATTCACCAGTTTGAAATATTCTTATTTGATCTATTGTTAAAATACCGTTGAGAAGAAAAAGTTGGGCAGTATGACACTTGTAGGGAGATTTAGTAATTAGTCTAATGGCCCTTTTTTGCAAAATAATCAAACGTATGTATGTATGTATGTAGGCCTATGTATGTATGTATGTATGTGTGTATGTATGTATGTATGTATGTATGTATGTATGTATGTATGTATGTATGTATGTATGTATGTACGTATGTATATATGTATGTATGTATGTATGTATGAATGTATGTATGTTTGTACGTATGTATGTACGACATATATGACTATACTATTTGTTAGCGGGAGCACTAGCTTGGGTCGGGAGCGCCACTGAATCTGTGAGCGGCGCTATATAAATGTTCAACTACAATTATGTATGTTACAGTATGTATGTGACTTTGTCCAGAATGCACGCTCACAGGTTTTGAGCTTTTCACTCCAAGCCTTCACTACTGTGTAGGTCTCGGCATGAGACACAAAGTCGAGGGGTTGGCGATTCTCTACCACCATGGGGGCCAGGGTGAAGGCGAAACCCCCCCACAAAATATTTTCAATAAAACGCAGCTATTGACATGAATTTTTTTACCTAGATAGAGGGTCATCAGAACCACCCGGAGAAGTGGTTGGCGAAACTCTACCACCATGGGGGTCAGAGTGGGGAGGGCGAAAACCCTAATATTCGCTATAAGTTTACATTCCCTTGCCATAGTTTCACAGACAGATTTTTACACGAGTCACATCGCCTCCACCCAGCACACTCCTCGGCCCGCAGGAGCCGGGTGGGGGAAGGTTGGGGGGGGGGGCGATGGGGGGAGAAAGTTTTCACGAAAACTCAAATTTCACGGGTGTCACACCGGTGGGGGTCGGAGTGTGGTGTGGTGGGTGGGGTGTGGTGAATTTGTCCGAAAACCCAAATTTCACGGGTCGGAGGCACGGTGTGGTCGGGTGTTGTGGAGTGGGATGAGGTGTGGTGATGTGGCCAGTACCCGGGTTGAATCCAAAATTTCCCGGCCAACGCCGGGTACCCCAGCTAGTATCGTTATAATTGTGTTAAATAAGATTGTTAATTTCTGTGTTTGACCGAATGAATTCAGTAAGGAAGATTGCAATCATCATCATCATCATCATCATCATCATCATCATCATCATCATCATCATCATCATCATCATCATCATCATCATCATCATCATCATCATCATCATCATCATCATCATCATCATCATCATCATCATCATCATCATCATCATCATCATCATCATCATCATCATCATCATCATCATCATCATCATCATCATCATCATCATCATCATCATCATCATCATCATCATCATCATCATCATCATCATCATCATCATCATCATCATCATCATCATCATCATCATCATCATCATCATCATCATCATCATCATCATCATCATCATCATCATCATCATCATCATCAATCATCATCATCATCATCATCATCATCATCATCATCATCATCATCATCATCATCATCATCATCATCATCATCATCATCATCATCATATCTGGTAAGCAAATTGAAATCTCCTACATTTTGTTGGGTCGATTAAAATTTCCGATAGACACATGTCGTGAACACTACTAAACCCTACACTTGCAAAAGTCTATTTTTTAAGCCTTCGGAGAATCTTACATCAATTGTTGTTAAATTCAATTCAATTTCTTAATTTATTCCCTGAACCAATTAAATACAATAATGACAGCGAACGCAATGTTTAACATTATTTGTGGTTGTCGAGGGGAAAGTCAATGTGTCAATCCCGCTAATAGGACCGCCCAGTAATCTTGTAAAATAAAAAGCCCATTAGTGCATCTAAGTGGAGAATTGAGAGTATGCACTCTCCCATACACAAGTTCACTGCACAGTCTACGAATATTACCGTAATTTGGTAATTTACGAATATTACCGTAATTTGGTAATTTCTGACTGCAATACGATTGCGTTTCCATGTAATTTGAGCTAATGGAACACTTGCACAGCATGTCTGAAGGCCCTCATCAGTCAGATGAGAAAGCATGGTTTTAATGTTCCGCAATTCAAAACTGTCATAGTTCAAACTTACAAGTGCAAATAGACCTAAGAAATGTATCAATAACCATAACCAAACTTTTATTGAAACCAAAAAGTAAGACAGTTTAACAAGTGCAATGTTTGGCTCAAAGGAGAGTTTTGAAAGTGCCCAAGTCTTGTTAACAAGGGTTACCGTAGAATAAACATTTACAGGTCATTGAACAGTGATAGGAAGGTAATCAGGATATATACAGGTAACGCGAAGTTTAGGTTTGAATACACAAATAAGAGAGAAGTATCTACAGAACAAAACCTTAACTAGCTAACAAAAGAGCATGAGCCAAACTTATCTGTCTGTCTGTCTATCTATCTATCTATCTATCTATCTATCTATCTATCTATCTATCTAATCTATCTATCTATCTATCTATCTATCTATCTATCTATCTATCTATCTATCTAAAGAATTTCTATAGTGCCCCTTCAGATAACTATTCAGAGGAGCTCCCAAAAATGTATGTACATTTCCTACCTGTGCATGGGCGCATCTAGATCTATTGATTAATCAAAGGTGCACAAATAATCAGTGAAGAGATAAGTATGCAGTTAAGTTTTAAACAAGAAACGTTTAACATTTCCTGGTTAAATGTTAACATTTAAATGTTGCAACTTACAATGGCAATCAGCGCTTATATCACTGCTACAACTTGATCAGACAAAACTATGTAACACACCACAGAATATCACCTGCATGGCCACTCGAAGTCCAGTGGTTATTTTTTTAGTAATATCTTAATACATGTCTATCCATCCATCCATCCATCCATCCATTAATCCATCCATCCATCTAAGGAATGTATATAGTGCCCCTTTGAGATAACTATTCAGAGGTGTTCCCGACCCAGGCACGGCCAAAAAGGAAGGTCTTAAGTAGTTTATAAAGAGAGCAAGACAATTCCTGCAGAAGGGAACGCAGACCAAAGGGAAGGATATTCCACACAGATTGCGAAAGATTCATATACGTAATGGATGTGTGTATGTACAATTGTAAACGTGTGTATGTATGAATATATAAATACACTTTCTTAGAGTGTTTTAATACAGAGTACTTTCATATAGCATATGGGGTGCGGTGGTGTAGTGGTGGCGTCGTTGCCTTGAAGCCGGAAGGTTCAAGGTTCGAATCCGCCTCAAGTTGCCGCGTAGGGACCTTGGGCAAGTTCTTCACTCGCAGTTGCTCAGCGCTTCGGCCGTGAAACTTCGAAGCAGTGTCCGCTCTGCAGTCGGGAGCACCTCTGAGTAGACTGCTTGAAGGGGCGCTATAACCAGTGCACATACAAACATATAGGTGCTGCACGCATGAAACCTAACTGATTTAAATAGGTGCATTTTTAATGTATGTAAATATAAAATGTGTAGCACGAGTCATTATGACATGACTACTGATGGAACACAGTTACAGTCAAGCAGGACATGCATCTCAAATGAATTCAGCCGCTCAATGTAAAAACAACCATGTAACAATATAGTTTGTGCTCCAAGACCAAAGCACAAGTTTCCAACGCAACAGTAAACTAAACAGGTAATAAATAATGGTGCTACGTTGCATTGTAAAGCAAGACTTCAAGACCAAGACAGTTGAGTCCCAAGACTAAAACCAAGACAGAGGGATACCAAAACAGACAAAGACAGAGAGATACAAAGACAGAGGGGTACCAAGACAGACCAAGACAGAGGGAGACCAAGACAGACCAAGACAGAGGGATACCAAGACTGTGACCAAGACCGAGGGAGACCAAGACAGACCAAGACAGAGGGATACCAAGACTGTGACCAAGACCGAGACACAGGGAGACCAAGACAGACCAAGACAGAGGGAGACCAAGACTGTGACCAAGACCGAGGAATACCAAGCTAGAGGGTATCAAGACAGACCAAGACAGAGGTATACCAAGACAGTGGCATATCAAGACTGAGACCAAGACAGAGGTTACCAAGACCAATACTGAGACTAAGACAAAAGGTTCCCATGATCAATACTGAGACACTAGGTTCCCAAGACCAATACTGAGACTAAGACAATAAGTTCCAAAGACCAATACTGAGACTAAGACAATAGGCCCTCTAGACCAAGAACGAGAGAGAAAATTGAGACCAACAGACTGCTACATTGAACAACATGTGCCATTTTGCAAAAGCAGTTTAAAAGGCAGCTTGAAAAGGCAATTACAAATGACGAAGCCCATGAGTTTAATTTGTGATGACATTCTTAAATAAGTCCTAGTAAAATAAAATCAACGGTCAAACAATGCCAGTCACTTTTAGCGCTTAAACGCTGAACTGCATAAGTTTCCAGGCAGGTCATTTTTAGCACCAAATACACTCATCATGATCATTAAAGTGTTAACAGAAGTCTTAAAGATGCAGTTTAAACTGAAAAAGTGTAGCACATGGGTGAAAATAGTTTCACAAAAATCACAGAGGAAACTCAAAACAAAGAAACAATATATAGATGTCATTTGCCAGTTGTCACTGATTGTCTTAACGGTTTTTCATTTTTTCCCTTAGCCCTGTAAGAGTTCTTTCTTAATTTAAATAGTTGAGCCAAAAGGAAAACAGTTCTTTGGATGTCATAGTACAATACTGCAGACAAAATGATCTAGCCACTTCAGGAACATGCCTTATGGAATTATCACAGAGCTCCAAAAAAGGCGCATTAAGCACTAGGCACCTAGAAACATATCGCATACCGGTATTGTAGAACATTACAGCACATATCCTCAGATGCAATGCATAAAACATAATAAATCAATAATGCAGCTTATGAGAAATATCTACGATACCATTAAGTTAAAAAGTATCAAATAATAAATCTAATTTGATATAGTGCAAGACCTGTACGTGATTAAGCATCGTGCAATCAAACATAACTGCAATCTTACATGAAAAGCAGCAATTTAATACAATTTAATCCAGGAATGCCACTCATAGCTTTTCCATCTAGATCTAGGTTTTTTCGGTCTAGTGTAGGTTTCTAGGTTTTGTTGTTGTCAGGATCTAGCTTTTTCTCACGGCAATTTTTCCGACTTTTTGAGGTAAAATGTTCATTTAGAGGTAAAAACGTAGGAAAGACGAGTAAAAGTCGCAGATTTTGGAGCGAAAGACAAAAAAAATTTCATTAGAAATTTTGAGAGGAAAAAATAAGTGGAAATCTGGAAATTTTTGGGAACCGAAAGACTAAAAAAGTCATCAGAAATTTCAAGCCCGAAAATTCCATGTATTTCTCTTAAATTTCTCAATCTAGCTTTTCTAGGCTTTCCTAGCCTTTTTCAGCCGGATCTGACCATTTTTAAAATTCAGAGTGGCATCCCTGATCTAATCTACGACCTAATTCAGTGGTTCCCAACGGGCCAAAAGTGGCCCACTTGGCCTAAAAAAGGCCCTCATCTCTCAAAAGAATTAAACAATATATATGAAAAAAATTGATAATTTGGATAGGATAGAACACAACTATTTTCTATTACAAATTATTTTATTTTGATATCTATAAATAACATCAAACATTCCACTTTGAATCAATTATAAGTTTTATATGCTTTTAGTTAATTAAATTTTAGCCTTGTGGCCCCCTAATGTACTTCAACTACGAAAGAGTGGCCCTCATGTCCTCCAACTTAGAAAAAGTGACCCTAAAGTCAAAAAAGGTTGGGAACCAATGATCCAGTTCATGATCCATTCGATGTGTTGAATTATAAAATGACATTCGGTGTTTTTCTATCGCATGGATCTTACCCATGAATTCAAAGATCTACCACATCTAACTGAATGTTTTCCATATCTGTCTGCTTTAGTCAATTATTATAACCAAGTAGATATTCTAGCGCATATTCTAGTTCTGCATGAAAGTATTTAGTACTGTCATATTCCAGATATTCGTAGAAGAAATCGCTCAGTACTCAATCAAGTACTCTGGATAGGCTTGCTCGTGAGTGAAGACAACGAATATCTTTGGACTCAAAGGACTGTTAACAACCGAGTCGTAAAGTTCCCCAAAAGGCTGTCGGGCATCTTTCGGAGGAGGGCGGACCATCGTACCACCCCCCTGGGCAAACTCCCCAACCAGGACCTGCACCACAAACAGCTTCCGACAGTCGGTATATTTGCTTGAGTAGCTTGCATCGCGTGCAAAGTAGCTTCCCTTTCCGTAGCGCGTTCCCACGGACGATCCACTCATGCGCCAGTCAAATCCCTGTTGGCAGATGGCGTCTATGTACAGTTGATTTGTTCCATGGAAAAGGCTCATTACATTCAGCTTTCCACCTGGCTTCAGCTTCTTCTCCATCCACGTTTTCTTCCTGGAAAAGTATCCAGAGTCTAAGTGAAGGCAGATATGTTGCTGTTGCAGATATGTTGCTGTTTTCCATTAAAGTAATCAGTTAACTCTACATCAACTCCAATGGTATTGCATCAATAATATGCTTAGATGATAGATAAATTATGTGTGTTAGAGGGCTGGTTCTGTAAGTGGTCTGGCAATTAACAGGCAACTAACAATAGAAGCAGTTTTGGCAACTTTTTCCATAGGGACACGGTGGCACGTTGGTATATTCAGCACCTTGTGACCGGAGGGTCGCAGGTTCGAATCCACTTCTAGCCACTGTGTAGCGACCTTGGACAAGTTGCTTGCCCATAATTGTCCCCTTTGCTTTTATGTCGAGCTTACCATGCCGAATTCGTGACCCAGCTGGGATATCTTAGCATAAGAAATGATGAGTACTGAGACAAGCATTGAAGTCTGATCAACTATCACGCAATGCTCCCATGTGGAGTAGGCAATCTTTTCTTCTTCTTCTTCTATAGGCTGTGGTTAATGACAGAGAGAGAAAGGAGAAGTTGCATTGGCCAGGATTTTTGCCATCCTAATAACTGTGTTTCACAGTTAAGCATAACTTAATATCGTTATAATTATATTTATTTGATGTCATCGCACTCACTGTTCAAATTTAAGGTTCAGTCTAAATCTAGCAAATTTTAAAGTTTATCCACCCTCTGGAATGTGCCATCTCATAGATCGTGACTTCGTTTGTTCCTAAAGTAAATCTGTCTCAGATCATTTCTTTTCAAATAAACTTCTAGTTCTTAGTGAATTTCAAAATCATCTAGACTGGTAAGGAGTGCCTTCAAACGGTACTTAGAGGATGTCAAAAACTATACACAAACATACATAAATAAAAAGAGGGCACAATATATGCATAAGTAAATATAAAATTAATTAATAGCATTCTTGGTCATGCTGCTCTGCAACATGAATGCTATTTAACAGTTTCATCACTCACATGAGTACAGTCAAGTTCAAACTGCAATTTGCATGACAGTAGCTATTATTTTGCAGTCGGGTAACTGTTTTATCTTGAGTTACATTAAATACGCAATTTGCAATCATCAAATGCATCAGATGCTTGCGCCTTGCATAGTCCATACCGCGAGAGATGCTTTATAAATGTCCAGATATGATATGATACTACGAGTCTATGACTATCCGAGAGGAATGAATTGGAATTGTACCGATAGAAAGCATCCCATAGTTCCGCATTCTGTATGCGTCTGACGGACTTCAGAGGCACGTTTGGTATTGTAGCACTGAAAAGTTTCTGGACGGTTTCAAATTCCTGTTGACCTCTTTGCACCTGAAACCAAATGAGAATAATTCAACACAAGATTTTTTTTTAAAAACAGGAAAGTATGAAATAGCTTACAGACGGGAACACATGCCGTGAAATACTCTTGATCCTTACATTTATTTTATTCTTCAATCGCCTGTTGAAATTACATGGCTTCATCTGCACAGACCTTCAAAGCAGAAAGAGCTGCAACCCGGAACCAGAATATCCAACATTTGTGAGGACCACAGGCTGTGACATCCTAAGACAAAGTTTGTTTCTGCACATTCGGCAACCTTTAGTTAAAGTTATTGGCTACACAGAAATGACCATAGTGCAATATGACTTGATTAACCTAACTTTAAAGTATATATTCATGAAAAAAACATCTTACTGGAACAATTTGGAAGAAGTTATTGTCACTTTTGAACTCCATGTTCCACGCTTGTGGATAAATGGTTCCAATGCTCAACTGAGATAAAGTAGATGCTGGGTTGGAAGGTCGACTGGAAAAGCAACAAAAAAACTTAGTCAGCGCACAGTGACTATAGTCGTATACTCATTGAAACATTTCTGCCCTGCTGGGGATTAGAACCTCAGCCTCTCCATTGACAATCTTCCATCCCTCTACCACAAGACCATCATCGCAAACTCAACAACAGATATTTAAGTATCAGCCAAAAATATCTAAATGCAATTTTGTTTCTTTTATTAACTTCTAGGTAAAGCAGAACATCAACAATTCCCATGTAAATAATCATTCCAACCAAACTGATCCGATCCATTAACGACCAAAAAGTTACAGACTGGGATGCCGATGCAACTCGTCATTACAGAATTGTCTTGTCTTTAGCCATCTTCGATCCGAAGGTTGGCTGTCTCCAAATGTATCTTTTCCCCTGTCATTATTTATGGCTGATACTTAAAGTATTGTTACCTTAGACCTTAGTCCCTCCACGTGCTGTGCGCACATTGGGCGATACAGGTCTTCCATCCTTCTCTGTCTTGAGCAGCTCCGGCAGCCTCTTCCCATGTCAGTCCTCTGTCCGTGAGGTCTTTTGAGATCGTGTCCTTCCAGTTCTTTCTTGGTCTTCCATTCTTCCTTTTCCACCGTTTCGGATCCAGTCCATTGCCTACCTGATTCATGCAGTGCAGATGTCCCAGCCATCGTAGTCATGTCCTCTTCAACGCCTCTTCGATTTTCTTCAATCCCGTTCTTCTCCTGATCTCCTCGTTCCTTATCATGTCTCTCCACGTGATTTCCAAGATCTTTCGCAGCCATCGGTGATGTGCTGCCTCCAGTCTCTTCAGGTTCGCAGCTGTCATCGGAGCTGTAGAGCAGTGTTGATAGGACTATGGCCTTGTAAAGCCTTATTAAAGAGCAAGAAACATAAATAATCTTCACATTACCGTTCCCTCTTGCGAATCGGTTTCTTGGTGTTGTCGTCAAACAGGTCGGGTCGTCGACGCATGTCCGTTACACTTCCAGATCTTCTGTTCTTCCTCTTCATGTTCTGAAGGTCCGCAACGTAACTCAGGCCGTCATCGGTTGTGTAGGACAAGTGAGAGTTCGGATTTGATGCAAATTCTTCTTCCAGATCATCAGATGCGAAGTTTTTGTCATCGTGCTATAAATGTTACATAATCAGACATTTCTGTGTATATACAATTTCACTATCCACATATAGGCCTACACATGTGAAAAGCAAATCATCTATCACAATTTATCACATCTATTAAAATTCTGTATAAGCCACCGCAGGACAAATGTCAGCAACTGGTGAAGGCAAAGTTTAACAGAGACCTATGCAAACTTTGAATAAATTTAATGAAGATTCTGGTATAATCTAATTTTCATATAATGCAAGTTAGACTCCGAACTTATGTTCAAGCATATGCATAATCTTTTGCCTTGACTTCTTTATAATACTCTGGCCTCTAACTTAGTTCCGTATAACTTCAGATCCTCGTTTAATTATAGAGGGATTATCACTAAAACAAATACTCGTATGTTCTTAATTAAAAGTGCGGGTCCTAGGGCATGGAACAACTTACCCTTACTTATTCAAAATTACCTCTGTTTCACATTGTTTAAGCGTAAACTTAAAAATTATTTACTAGACACTGTTTCGTGTTAAACTACCTAACACCATCTATGAATCTACCGATATTCTTTTATTTTAAACAACTTTTCTGAATTGGCACACTCAACATCACCTCTAGACATTTCCCAGGATGTAGTTAAGATAAACATTTTCTCTTTAATTCTTTACTACTTTTCATGACCTGTTGCTGTTTATTTGCACTTGTATCTGGGAAACCCTGACAGTGGGACAGTAGTCCCTTAAGGTTCTCTCCTTTTGCTTTTTTTAATTAGTTTCTATATTCATTATATTAAAAGATGTTTTGTCAATTGTTACTTTGAGCAACAAAAACTGTGGTTATGGTAAGTGAACAGTTCTAAGTGTAATTCTTCTCCTACCTTTCCAAACTCCTCCCAGTTTCCTCCAGAGTCTTTCCAGTACCAGTTCCACTGTGTCAGGTATAAGAGATTGGTTGCACGACCTTGACTCGACTTCGTGCTCAGTCGTCTCACATTTCCACTGTCTCCGTTTGTCAAACGATACTTCATCGCGTCAAAGTTGATTCCAATCACTCTGCAGTCATCAACACAATGCAATGTAATGCAAAACTTCGAGAATTTCTCAGCGCCCCAAAAGCCACGTCAGATAAACCAGCTTATTCACAAGTAACAACAATAACTACTGCTGCAATGACAAAGCTTTCATCCTATATTCTTTATTATAACCAGTTGGATAACTGTACTGACTAGTGTAAATACATACCACGAGTACCACTACTAAGGGCAAGATAGTATGAATAAAAAGCAACATACATCAATGAAATGGCATGGCAACACAAATTTTTGTTCCTTTTTTTCCAGTGTGTCAAATGAAGTTAACAATCTGTAACTGTCGGAGTAGCATCGTTAAAATTTTAATGTTCAGACTGCTGTGCGTTCTTTTTCAAAATGAAAAGAATGAACGAACGATAACGGATTAACTCTGCAGATGCCAAACTTGAAACTTGACTGAGGTTCAGTTGAAAGAACTTGAAAACTAAACTCTAATTCATAGAGGCAAGTAAACATTGGTTGCTTGCAGTAATAAATATTAGAATGCACTACATATTAGAATTACTTAGCAAAATGAAATCATCTTCATCACAGTGCTGGAAGATTACTAGTACTAGATCTGGCAAGACCACTGAGCACTCCAATGTTCTGTAAATCAGAACGAACTACAGATGCAGGAATGCTTTTTCGAATGCAGACTATTATTGTAATTAAATAAATTTGTAACACGCGCAAGGTCACACCGGAATGCGAATCTGAGGCGCGGATAGTCAGCTGCCAGAGGAAGATGCAGTTAGAGATCCATGTGCTTGAAAGCCAAGAAGTAGTAAGTTTTTAGCCGCTTTTTGAAGGAAGGAAGTGAAATTGAGCTTCAAAGAGAGAGTGGAAGTCGATTCCATTCTCTGGGTGCAGAAAAAATCAACTGACTAAAATTAATCATGGTACCCTGTTGGATGATTATCAGTGAAGCATTCAGACTTGTCTGGATCACAGAAGTTCAGTTCAATCTCATCGTTTGACGACTTTTCCAAGTCGCGCCACTCCCTGCCGACTTCAAACTGCCACAGGTAGGGCAGACTGTACGGTGGGTGCTTGTTAGCGCATGCTTTGCCATAGCTGCACTTTCCCCGAAGAAAGAAAGTACAGATTTCCAGAGAATCCCTTGTTCCACTTGACGTGGAGTCACTGGAACTTGAGCTTCGACGAAATCTTGGTGGAGCAGGACCAACTGCTCCCAGACAATCGTCGGAGTCTACAGTAATTAATTAATTAATAAATAGATCAATTAATATTAATTAAATAGATCAACAGGTCAATAGATTTCACTCACAAAAAAATTCAACGTGTGCACTCAACTTGCAAAAAAGCAGGACATAAGAGGTAAGATGGGACCAATACTATGCAGCAAATAAGAAAGACCATACAAGTATTTAGCTTCTTAGTAAATTACATAGGCCCCCCAGAAATTCGCGATCTTGCGCAGCGCAATTTTTGCGCAAATTTCCAGGTTTAGCGCAACAGCGCAAAAATTGGCAATCCCCACGATTTTAGCGCAAATTTTGACAAAATCTTGCTAAATTATCTAAATTGGCCTTTGATTAACTTAAAATCACCGCGGCCCATGACAGTTCAACATAACAACGACGACCGATGTGCGGTAATCAAAATGGCGACCACAGAATGGGATGAAATCATAGATGAATTTCTAGTTAAAGATCGATTTTTTGGTGGTAACGCACAAACTTATAGTATAAAAAATTCCAGAACTTCACGGCCACACAATAAAATGTGTTAGACGAAGTTTCTCAAAGCGGTCACACAGCAGCGTCGCATACTGTCTCGGCTTATGACAGAACGAACGCATTTAATCTATAGGCGTCAGGCGCGCACACAAAGACGGAAAGCTAGCACTCAGCACGTTGTGTAACTTGGTGATTCATTATAATATAGGCTATATAATACTATTTAGAAGTTACATTTGTAATGAGCGTAGATTTCGGTGGGCGTAAATTTTGCAAAATTCAAATTATTTGCGATCGTCTGAATACATTAATCTTATGGTTATAGGAACTTTGTAACTGCATTTTTGGCTTGATTGTCTAATTTCTAGAACGCCACGGCTTTAGGCCTACACTGATTCAATGAAAAATAACGAACATTTTGATTTTTTAACTTGCGCAAAATTCGCGCAAATTTATCGTTTTTGGTGCGCATTTTTTTCAATTTTTTGGCACAAATTTCTGGGGGCCCTAATTACAGGACATATTGTTATTATCACAGCAATTTTATATAGCAAATAAGATAGTCTAGACAGGAGCACTCCCAGCCTAACTCGCCAAAACAAGACAGTCCAAGGGCTAGACAGGAGCAAAGTGACTTATTGGCATCAGACGCAGTGCCATGAGAAGTCCATCGGAGTCACCTGGTCAGCCACACTGCTTCTAACACTAGGTTCAAAGGGTATATAACTATATATGGATAAGATACATCGAAAGCCTCCACCCGCCTGTAGCAATGCGCATACCTGATATTTTATGCATGTAAAGCCATGTCATGCCTTTAGAATATTACATGAACTTTGGCTAATGTTTAACAAATATAACTACATCCTAAGAGTGCTTACATTAATAAGTACGATACCTGAGGATCTGATCTCTCCATCTGAGTAGTCTTCACCATCATCACCACCACCACCACCACCACCTCCACCTCCATTCCGCTTCATCGCAGCCCTCAGCTCCTCAAGCACCTGCTTTGGACTCCTGTCAATTCGGATGCCATGCTTCTTAAGGATGTTCTTTGGCTGCGCATCGTATATATTATGCGACCGCTTGCAGTTCCTTCCAAAGTTGCAGTCGTCCAGCAGGTAGTGACGGCAGACGTGCATCGCACTGCACTTCTCACCCTTGTCGCCATTTCGACAGCCGCCGTCAACGTTGTAGAACTTGCAGACTTTTGGAAAAACCTGAGACGCTTTTCCGGATTTAAGCAGAACACCGATCTCTGGCGGTGTGAGCGTATCGAGGAAGTGTTTTGCCAGCAGCTGGTGGTTGTGATTGTCGGCGAGATTGTGTCCGAAGTTGCAATTTCGGGTGAACTTGCACGTGCCGAAGAGAAAGAACTGGCAGCAGTGGAGGCCCTCACAGATCAGTCGCTTACAGCCGTCTTTGCTGCGGTGATCCTTGCACAGTTCAAGCGACGTTTTAACTCGGAGGATTCTTCTAGGGTTGTACGTGGGGTCCGGTTCGCAGGAGAATATGTGTGGAAAGCGATGGAAAAATGCATCCATGTCGCCGGAAGGCATGGCGCCAATGACCTCCCTGCAGAACTGCTTCCATTCTCCTCTGTC
The DNA here is from genome assembly GCA_949752735.1 of Lumbricus terrestris. NCBI lineage: Eukaryota > Metazoa > Annelida > Clitellata > Crassiclitellata > Lumbricidae > Lumbricus > Lumbricus terrestris. The sequence goes on along the minus strand of OX457045.1, from coordinate 33,457,333 downwards.
AAGTGTCAGCTCTCCTCCTAAACTGCACGTCTTTTTCACAAGCTCCTTCGCGAGACGTACGTCACGGTCTCCTTGTGAGTTGAAGCCTCTGCCATAATTGTTTGCTGCAGGTGGACCAGGAAACATGTTCTTTGGTTCTTCACGATGCAAGTTCGGAGGCGTATAACTGCCCTGATTAGTGGAGTGTGATCTTTGAAAACTGGAAAAGCGTCTTGCCGGCGCCTCTTCTGCCTGATACCTCTGGGAAGAAGATGGCCTCAAAAACTGATCCTCAGGTCTACCAAGAGAACTGACACGATCTTCACTGAACCGCCTGGTCTCATGCAAGAAGTAACTTTTACCTGCAGGAAACCTTACTCTGCTTGGACCACCACGGTCTTTACCAAACAAATGTTCTCTGTCAAACTGATTGTGATGTTCCTTTTGTGTACAATCTCGTTCGACGTTCAAATTATCCCAATCATGTTCTATACGTGATTCTCTTCCTCTGGTTAATTCAGAGTGGTGATCTCTATGATTCAAACTTCCATCTCTGTACGGTTGGCTTAAATGTCTCTCCAACCTGTGTGCAGATGACTGGAAATCTCTGGAAATCCTATCGCTTGCCTCTTTCTGGTAATTCCTCTTCGTTTTTCCACTTCTCTCTCCACCGTTGCCTCCTGCAGTCCAATCTCTAGCTGACCGATTTTGATGATCCCTTTCACGCTCCAAACTTCTCTCTCTGCTCATGTGTTTCCGATCATCCCTAGAGCTCCAACTTCTTTTTCTGCTTGGCCAATCCTGGTTTCTCCGGGACTCCAGAGTTTCAACTGATGAATTCAGAAATTATAACAAAGAGTGAGACTCCCACTCCTGCTGACAAACAGAAAAGATTGCATTGATCGATTTTGGCAATTTTTCAATATATGGTGGTGAACATATCTTCTGCACTATATTTTGCAAACACAGTACAACTGTAGATGCTCCGAACATTATTTAAAAGATTCAGAACAAAGAAGCAACAGGAAAACAACCAAATAGAATTTTAAAATCTTCCTAGCTTAGGACAAATGCCTCTTTGAATGACTAAAATTTTACTCAACCAACTATCATCACCACAGTAAAATTGTAATCATGCACAGCATACTATAAAGTCACTCGAAAGCCAAATGCAGGGTACCAGCTTATTCCCAAGCGCTAAATCATCAATCATTGAACTCTAACTTTCCAACTTAGTACGGCCATCTCTTTAACCCTTTACCGACCGAGGGCATAGGATTCCCATACCATTTACTACACTTTGGTCAGTAAAGGGTCAAAAGATTTATTGCACTTATTTCCAGGACAAAGTTCAGTTGAAGATAAGATACATCTGTTTATATGCATGTATACTCAGATAAGTCTCTTTCAGACACTTGGAGGACCAGAAGCTACAGCTCAACGTGGCTACATGTCAAAGATTGCACGAGATGCAATAAATCTGAACATCTCGAGCCTATTGGGTGGACTGGTACTATTCGTGACAACAATCTTTAATGCTTAGGTAAGAAGAGTCACATCATATTCCAATCCAATCATGACCCAATTCAATCATAACCCAATCCAAACATGACCCAATCCAAACATGACCCAATCCAATCATGATGCAATCCAATCATGACCCAATCCAATCATGACCCAATCCAAGCATTTCCATGACCTTCATTCATGATTTGACAGATAGGCAGCAAGTAGTGCCCAAGTTACACTACCAAACAAGATCAACCATGCATTCACGCATTAATTCAACTTTTACCGTGCCTGTTGAACCACCATCCAACAAACAACCAAAGAATCAACTACTTAACATATAATTTCCTTACACTTTTAACAATAAGGAAGGCCTACATGAAACCGTTCATTTACATTCCTTTGGGAACTTACCACATGATCTGTTTGATTTTAAATGGTTACCAGAGCAGCCCTACTACAGGCCAAAAATACACCATACTGTTCACTCAGACTAAAAACAATTTTAAAAAAGTATTGCTCGTAGGCCTACGCTGTTCAGTAATCACATCCTACACACCTTGTAGCGTATCTGCAGTTGATGAGGTCAGCTCACTATCAGAAAACCAACTATAATCACCTGCGTGATCTCTCTGATAAGCTTTTAGACAAGTAGCCTATAATGGTTTCGCTTTTGCGGAATACGATATACATGGTTGTATATTATACTCGGGTAAACCAAACGCGCACTTCACTGTAGCTATATTAGAGCCAGACGTCAACAACCGATAAATCACCTCATAAATCGAACTCGTTTTTCAGAAAAATATCGCAACTCGCAACAGCATGTAGCTATTTCCACAAAGTGTAGCGAGCTCCTAGTTATAAATATATATTATAATTATATTAGACTCCTTGAGTGGACTAAGAATCTGCTAAGAAGTCTAAGAAATTAGAGAATGACCCAGGATACGAAACTGAAAGTATAAAGTTTTCTATTTCTGAATCACGTGATATGAGCCCAGATTAGGCATCGACACATTATGTTATGGTTAGCAGCATGGTGTAAGAAGGGATGGTGTGCGCACTTCTTATACTGGCCATACATTGTTTTTGGCTCTTTTTATTTTAATTCAGCAGGTGGCGCTGCTGTCTCCAGTTGATGGTTGGCAGCATATACAATATAGAGCAAGAAGTATAAGAAACGTTCGAAACATGGAACATATGGACAAGGAGAGGGCAGGAACATAGCAGGAAGTATCATTTGGAACATCTAAGGGGCGATGACGATCAGGTAACATTGCAGGGAACATGGAACGTCATACGGAACACCAGGGAACATAGGCCTAAGCGAATATACAACAAAGATCGTGGAACGTAAAGAACATGAAGCATCACAGAGAACATTGTTCAGAGAATATATAGGACGAGGAAGACGGAACATGCATGCATTACGGAACATGCCACAAGGACTGCAGATCGAAGGAACATGGACCATCAGGGGAAACATTAAGGAACATGGAATATGGAAAGTGCAACAAGGAATTGGAACACAAGGAACATGGAACATCAGGGAACGTAAGGAACATGGATCATCACTGGAAAACAGATCACGGAATGTGGAACACGCAAAAAGGTCCGTGGAACGCAGGGAACAGGGAACATAAGAGGAAACACAAGAAACATTAAGGAACAAGGAACCCGGAATGTTCAACAAGGAATGAGGAACACAAGGAACATCAGGGAACATAAGAAACAAGGAACATCGTGGGAGCTTCAGAGGCATTAAAAATACGAAACGCGGAACACGCAACAAAGACCGTGGAGCATAAGGAACATGGAACACCTGAGGGAACATCAGAAACATTAAGGAACAAGGAACGCGAAACATAATTAAGGAACATGAATCATCAGGATAAACATCAGAAATATTAAGGAACATATGGAACGCGGAATATGTAGCAAGGGCTGTGGAACATAAGAAACAGGGAACACCAGGGAACACAAGGAACATGACATTGAACGCCTGCGACATTAGAAAACAAAGAGCGCGAAATAACAACAAGGTCCGTGGAACATAAAGGATATAAACAATTAAGGCCCATGGAACATAAGGAACCTGGTATATCACAGGGAACATCAGGGAACAAGGAACACAGGGAACACGGAACATCAATTAACAGTGAACAGAAGGCACATCACAGAGAACAAAGGAACACAGAACATCGATAGGAACATCAGGGTCAGAGGGCAAAGAGAACATTGGAACACAGGGAACACATAGCATCACATGGAACAGAGAACACGGAACACAGGAGAAAAGGAGACAAAGAGCAAATGGAACAGAACATAGCAAAGATAATTTGTGTCGCCCTCCTCCTTCGCCCAGACATGAGACTGGCATTAGGGAACGGACGTGCAGTGAAGGAGTATAAGTATGTATGCCATACAATATCATGAAATTCCATTAGGCCTATGGGCGAGGTCCGTCAACTGCGAACGCCATCGCCATCTAGCGACTTTAGCCACAAATTTCAGCCAAGTGCGCACACCATCCCTTCTTACACCATGGTTAGCAGCTACACCATGGTTAGCAGCATTGATATGTACTATATTGTAACTATAATACATATCAATGGTTAGCAGTGTTGCCACTGAGGTTTCTAAACTAAACCCAGAATTCCCTCCAAAAAAACCCAGAAAAACCCAGACTCTTCATATAAGCTATTTTAGACCACCTTTGTTCAAATTAAGTTGGTTTTCGCTTGTTCGCATGAGGATTAACAAAATGTTCGTCAAAAGAGTCGAATAAAATGTTACTACAAATTTAAAAATATCAATTGCCAATGTTGTCAGAGACTCGGGATTCATACTGACAATAAACTTAATTAATCGATATATTCGTGTGCGCATGCGCAGCGGGTCGATAGTACATAACACTTAAGTTTACAAAGTTTTAAAGTTGTCCGAGGTTTCCAGCCAAATTTTCTTAATACACCAACAATCCAACGTCTCAGCCACCTAGAACATTAATACTCTGCAACAACTTGACTATTATACCACTAGAGCAGCGGTTCCCAACCCGTGGCCCGCGGGCCAAAAGTGGCCCGCAATTGAGGCCTCCGAAAATGGCCCGCCTGGCCTCAGAAAATGGCCCTCATCTCTCAAAGAATTATCGAAAATATATAAAAAAAAATTAACAATTTGGACAGGATTGAACACATTATTATTTTCTGATTATTCTATTACAAACATTATATTTTGAATCAATTATAACAATTTTATATGCTTAGTTAATACAATTTTAACCTTGTGGCCCCTTAATGTCCTTCAACTAAGAAAAAGTGGTCCTCGATCGTGTCCTCCAACTTAGAAAAAGTGGCCCTCAGGTCAAAAATGGTTGCATGGGAACCACTGCACTGGAGGATTGACCTGATCTACAGTGTATAACTGTATATGCATGTCATAGAATGTAATACGGCTTAACAACGAGTGACCTGACCTATTTTGAAATGTCAAAAAATGGTTTATTTCTGTGCAGAACTATTCCTCAGGTTATAAATTATTTGTGAATTGACAACATGAGATCTTGATTGTTGAGTTCAAAATTAAAATTAGTGGAAAAATTATGTATCAACCATTTTACATTGAATATAACAGAATATTCATGTGTTGTAAGTGCAAAATGTCAACTCACCAAAATAAACCCAGATTTTGCCCAAAACAAACCAGAAACCCAGACGAAGGCCAAAAACCCCAGATCTAGTGAAATAAACCCAGCTGTGGCATCACTGATGGTTAGCCTACCGGTATGGGCATTGGAAGCGGCGGGAGTGGAAAGATGTCTGCTAAACTCAATCAAAAGAAGGAAGATGTCTTATATTAGGCTACTTCGGTCATCAGATGAGGAGCTGTCTGAAAAAAGAGATTATGCAGGGCACAGTACCGGGGGAAAGTGCACAGGGAAGATCGCGAGGACGAGCTGGATTGCAAATATCAGAGACTGGTTGCATGGAGACACAGGTGCAATCACTTCCTAAAAGTTGGGGGGGACCAAATGAATCACGTCCTAAAAGTTGGGGGGACCCGGGGACAATAATAATAAAGTTAGGGGACCACTCAAAAGTTGGGGGACGCGCCCCGTGGGTCCCATAGGGTGGTTGCGACTATGGTTGGAGATGCCTTTCGATCAGATGATGCGAGAAACAATTAAAGGATAGAGAAAGATGGAGAAAACTTGTCCGTTGAGCGACCAACCCTCGATTCGAGGACGGTTAGCGAAAGACAAGACAAGACAATGAAAACATTAACCCAAAGACTTTAACAAGGAGAATTACGTACTCCTTGTTAAAATCTTTGCATAGGCCTAGGCCTATAATTATTATTTTAGGGCCTATTCGACTACTCTTTTGGACAACAAACTATTCTTTTAAAAACGGACTAGTTTACTCTTTTGGACAGCCCTTTCTGACTAGACACAGCGCTCGTGAATAAGGTGTCGCCCTGCGCTTGGCTTTCAGGTGGCGTTCTTGAAATTTGGAAATTACGATTACGATAATTCTTGTGAACATCCAATAATGAACTGACTGGATTAGCTTCGACGTTGTAGGCCTAAGTAGTTTACTGGAGTTAGGCTATAAATATTACTGATAGTCGGGAGCGCCTCTGAGTAGTTTTTTCTTGAAGGAGCGCTATATAAATGTCCGAATGAATGAATGAATGAATTACTGCACATCAACACAATACTGATAGACTGTTCATGCGAAATAACGCAACGAATAAAAAAAATACTGGCATACGGTAGGCCTACCTATTTTCACCAGGGATAACAAAACATTATAAGAACATTTAGCAAATCAGACAAATCGAACCAGTCAAGGCTAAAGACATCCTATGGGTACTATATTGTATTTGATAAACTGCTTTTTGTACCTGATAGCGGTGTGCCTATCAGTTTTTGTTACCATTAAACGAATATAATAAAAGCAGCAGTCGTCAGTACTATGTTACTGGCGTCTCGCGCTACGCAAACGAACGGCATTCATGTCTATGCCGCACCATAAGAATATCTATATTATATATGAGGTCGTTGATATTATATTATGCTAATGGCGCATGCGCATTGTAGTTCAAAGTACACGAAAGTAAACATGGACGAACAACTGCTCCTGAAATAAATCATCGACAACGAAGTCTCGTGTAGATTCTTCCGTTTTTCACGGGTAATTTTCGCTTTGTCAGAGTGTTTAGTAAGCTTTCGAGTTTTCGCTGTGCGTTTCTCAATTAGGCAATCCGACTGTCGAAAGAATTTCTCTGGTCCTCTGTGAATAGACAGATAGCCAGGCACTGGCCGGAGGGCACTGAGACAAGTGTTGGGGTCAGGACTTGGGTAATCCTTCAGTTTAGGAAGTTTAATTATTTCAGCTGAAAATCACATGGGATAATTGTCTAAAACTGTCTGTAAGAAAACTCCAGATTGATTAAAATGTCCTTGCTTAAATTGGAGCTGGATGGATGAAAATGTCTTGTCTTAAATTGGAGCTGGGTTATTGTTACTGACGTCTCGGTAGGAAGTAAACAGTATGGCGGTCACAGATACACGCAGAATAGAGCGGCCTCAACTCCGGCGATCGATAGCCCAATGTTTCCGCGCGAAACATTGGGGTCCCGCTTCAGTCAGTGATGTTGTGTGAAGTAAGTAAGTAAGTGATGAAGGTATTTCTAGATCTGAAATGGAAGTCGGATTGATGAAAAAACGCTAAAGTAATGGAAGCTGGATGATGGTATTCTTATATTTGAAATAGAAGCTGGGCTGACGAAAATAACAGGCGAGAAACAGAAGCTGGGTTAATAAAATATTATAGCTTAGATTGGAGCAGGATTGATGAAAATGTTGTTGACTAAATTAGAGCTGGATGGATAAGGATCTTCTTAATTAAATAGGAGCTGGATTGATTAAAATGTTTCCGATTAAATTGGAGCTGGATTGATGAAAAATAATCAGAAGTTGGATTCATAAAACAGCTGATGCAATTGAAAAAGCTGGACTTTTTTACTTACTTACTTATTTTTGCCTGCTGTCTTATTGCACACTTGCCGTGTCTTTTGACCATTGACTATTAAGCGGAAACATTGGGCTATCGATCGCCGGAGTTGAGACCGCTCTATTCTGCGTGTATCTGCGACCGCCATACTGTTTACTTCCTACCGAGACGTCAGTAACAATAACCTGGAGCTGGATTCATGAAAATCTTTTTGATTAATTTGGAGGTGGATGGATGAGAATGTTCTTCCTTAACTGGGAGCTGGATGGATGAATTTTTTGGCAAAGTTGTAGCTGGATGGATGATAAAAAGCTTAAGAAATGGAAGCGGGATCAAGGGATTTTAGATCTTAATTAGAAGCTGGATGAAGCGTTTTATCATTAATCCGGCTTCCATTTCTCAAACGTTATCTTCGTCAATCCAGCTTCTATTTCACCTATAAGGAACCTTCTTCATCCAGCTTCCACTTCACATGTAAAGATATCTTACCAGCTTCCGTTTCTTTCCAATTTAAGGCAAGACATTTTAATCAATCCAGCTCCAATTTAAGGCATGACACTTAATTCCGAAAAATTACGACGACAGGGAGTGACAAACAATAGACTACATATTTAGAACACCAATACATATATGATATAGCGTGTTAATAAGCGTGAAATAATTAAACTTCCTAAACTGAAGGATTACCAGGACTTGTGCTTGCTGCCAGTTCCGTGATGTAGCTGTTGGGGATGGGGATGTGAAGAAATTTTCGTGAAAGAAATGCCAGCATTTGTTATTTGCTGGTTATTATGGAAACCAGAGCACTGGACCATTTCAGACTGGCAGTGGTTGTGAAGGATCACTCGCTGCATTCATTGAAAATGATCGAGTAACGCAGGATCGCTTGAGGTCGCTATAGAAAGTGTTATTTGAATTTGCCTACAAATCTAAATTTTCATTTCTGCCACATGGTGAATACTGAAACAGTGCCAAATTCAACAGTGATCAGTGCTTAGGCCAAGGCTTATCGGAACTTTTATCGGTGACATAGATCGGCGCTTCCGCGGCCTCAGTTGCAGGTCTGCAAAGAGAGTCAAAGAACTGGTCAGATTGTCTCGGAATCAAATCTAATATATAGCAGCCAAATTAATCTTAAAAGTCATGGCAAAAATATTGATGAATACCATAATTTTTAAAGTGCAGTAAAGTCAGAGAATTGGCTAAACAGGCTTTTAAATCGATTTTGATACTTATTTTTTTTAAACATTTAGATGTTCGAACTTAGAGAGAAATATTAATCAATTGGGCTCCAGTCCTCATGCAGTGGAAAAATTCCTGTTCATCAATGACGCTGAAAAGTTTAAGAAACACTGACATCTAGATATGATGCGATTTTAATGAAGTGTCTCAAGTAAAGTAACTAAATTCAGTGAACAAAACTTCGTGAAACTGTTGGGAATTAAAGAAAATTCTAGGTCTACAAGATGACCATAGAAGAATGTTGAAATGACTAGAGGACTGGCTTAGGCTCTTTCATTTGGAAAAGCGCTTGGTCATGAGTAAGGGAAAGGTAGAAACAGTTTTTGTCTGCAATTGGAGAGTGTAAGGTATTGAAACTGAGTGAGAAGTGATTAGGAGTGATCATGTATTAGAATTTAAAAAAATTCAGGATAATGTGCTGAGGCAACAGGCTAACTCAACCTGAGGTATGATCACGGGGCAATGGTTATCAGGTTCCAAATGATTATTATAAGAAATCACTAGTTGATTTGACACCCAAAGCGGGTGTACAGCAACCCGATATTGAAGCATGACATGATCCAGAACAACTGAGTAAAGTGCAAATAGGCATTGCCAAAGTGACTTTGTACTAAAAAGATCTAGGCTTTGATAACACTGGACAACAAATTTTTACAAAAGTCATGTTACTGAAATGAAATTAGTCAGTTCTTATCAATTTTTATGTGCTGAACACGAATATGACAGTGAAATTGCTTAATTGGCTCTAGTTTTTTTGTAATCTCAAATAAAGTAATTTTATATCGCACAATGCATTCCAATAGTGATACACTTACGGTTAATATTTGTAAAAACCAGGTCATAGACTAGTTCTTAGATTTTTTTGCCTATCTCTTGTACAGCTGTTCGGGAGCATCTCTGCGGAGTGTCCAGCACTAGTCAGCCAACATTGTAGTGGACCATTTCCCCTGGTACCTTTGCTCCATTGTTGCGATATCTTGATGAAAGCGTTCGCCATGTTCGTCACTAACCATACCACAGTTGGCAGGGAAGAAATCCAGATGGGAGTGAAGGAAATGCATCTTCAGCGACATATTGCAGCGAAATTTCTGGTACTGCTTGAGCATGTCTTCTACTAGTTCCTTGTAGTTTTCTGCCCTAACATTCCCCAGAAAGTCTGTAGACACTAGACGAAAAGCATTCCATGCTTGTTTCGCATCACCCTCCAGCAAGTTGTTGAAGCGATCATCTTTGAAAAGTTCTCTAATCTGAGGACCCACGAAAACTCCCTCTTTAATCTTTGCTTCGCTGAGTCGAGGAAATTTTTCATGCAGGTATCGGAAAGCTGGCGAAGTGCGGTCCATGGCTTTCACGAAGTTCTTCACCAAACCTAGTTTGATGTGAAGGGGTAGTAGTAGGATTTTGTCAGTAGGATTTTGCCTCGACCAGAGCTGTGTGCTGGATATTCTTCTGTCCAACTGCCATGTTTTGTCTGGGAGTCCATTCCTTCCGCACGTAGTGCAACTCTCTTGCCCGACTATCCCACTCACACAAGATACACATATATTTTGTATATCCTTGCTGCAGTCCCATTAAAATGGCAACTACCTTCAAATCACCGCACAGGTGCCACTTGTACCTGTTAAGAGTCTCCATTCTTGTGGGTCATGAGTGATCTGTAAGGCATTCATGAGGTCGTCAATATTGGAACAGAATACCAGATTACCTTCCTTCATGAAGAGAAGTTCCAACTGCTGATGGCGCTTTCTATTAAGTGATTGTGACATCTTCTTCTAGAAGATTCCATTGTTGGAGTCTTGATCCTTGCAACTCTGCCTTGTTTTTGGATAAGTCCAAATCACGAACAAGGTCATTTAGTTCTTCCCGTGTTATTCTGTGTGGGGTTGATGATGCACCACAGTGAAAATCGGGATCACTGCACGCTGACGGACCAGGAGAAGAACATGTCGGCTCACCCTTGTCCTCATCAGATGATTCAACGAAAATATATTCTGCTGGAGGTTCTGGAATAGGAAGTCCATCACCATGTGGAACTGCATGGTCTCAATGCAGACGGAATGTTTGGGTAGACTATTGTCGACTTCTTTTGCTTCGTTATTCCACCGGAAAGAGGAGGAACCAAGCAGAAGTAACAGTCATCTAAGTGGTTGCTTTGCTCTCTCCACACCATGGGAACTGCAAACGGCATTGATGGTCTTTTGCCATTCAACCACTGTGAAAGCTGTGTTGTACATGTAGCACAGCATATATGCAGGGCACATGGCTTGTCTTGGTCACCAACCTTGCATCCGAAGTAAGCATGATATGCCTTCTTGACTTGAGAAGTGATACTTTTCTTCTGGTTGGCAAATGTCACTTCCCCATAAATGTAACAAAAGTTGTCCACAGTATTTACGCACTTCCGCACGTCATCTTACGTCAGCAGCCGACTGGCTGTACTTTTACATTGCATCAGAAAATGACGCAATAAAAAAAGATCAACTGTGCATGATGTGTCCATGATGGGATTATGCAATGAGGTGGAATATTACATCATTCTAGACTTATTTAGGATATTGTCGCATTTCTACTGCATAAATTTACATGGTGAAACATAAGAAATGAACTATATGAAATATTTTCAAAACGAGAGCCAATAAAAACTTTTTATGGTTATATTCGTGTTCAGCACACCAAGATGCTACACATTAGGGCCTTTTCCAGTCAGTAACGATTTCTATGTTGACCAGTGTAATAGATTGAAAGTTGCAGTTATATTCGTTACTAGCTGTGGTGCCTGGTGTTGCCCTGGAAATTTTTTTTTCAACCCTCCACCATGCCCCCACCAGTCCAGCCCCACCACCACCCAGACCTCCACCCCTTATGGGGTGCATGTGTTGCCTGATAAATTTGGGCTTTTACCCCTCCACTCCCCCCTATCCCACTTCCATATTCCACTTCCATCCCCACCCTCTGGGAAGGGAAATTTTGGTTATTGACTCCCCCCCATCCCACCTCTCGTCGGGGTGGATGCTGGGTGTGGAGCGGGCTGGTCCTAGTGGCTGTCTGTATAGCTGTACGGTTCAAAGTGCAGAACTGTTGCGAATGTGTGGAAATAGTGTAATTTGAGTTCCCTCTCCATTGTGAGGAGGATTTGCCAAGCCCTTTACTGGGTGGTCCTGTGGCACTCTGTCTAGGTGCAAGGTTTCATGTTAATAGCTGCGAGACTGTGGACGTGCATTCTGGACAAACATACATACATACATACACACATACATACATGCTTGCTTACTTACATACATACATACATACATACATACATACATACATACATACATACATACATACATACATACATACATACATACATACATACATACATACATACATACATACATACATACACACCCACAGACATTCTCCTTCATAGATGTAGCTTTAAACCAATTGCCTATCTGCGCATTCTGATTATCAACGTGAGTGCACCGTTCTGACTATAAGCATCTTGTGCACTGTACATTATCTGCAAGAGTTAAGCAACAGTGGTGCGATCGCTGTTTCCAGGTATACTGCAGAGTCTAACCACTGTGGAGAGAATGTGTGGAGGAAGCTTATTAGATTGTGCAGAGCTTATTAGATTATCACTAATTGAATCTTGTTAGATATAATATCACTGGAAGGCAGGCAGTGCAGCAGGGCTTTTTTAACGTGCAGTTGTACACAAAATGTGCAGTTGTAGAAGCACTTCTGCACAGTTGAAACTAGCAAAAAAGGTAATTGTTCTCCGATTTTAAGTAATTTACCATGGATGATGGGATAGGAAAGAAGGAGTTGTGCAGTTCTAAAAATTCTTTAAAAACAGCCCTGCAGTGCAGTCAGAGCGGTTCTTTGAATTTACTCGAAACAAGATGCTCTTAGGTCAGAGATATAAATTTTTAATTATTTACGAAATCGAAAGGCACACTGAAGCAAAAATTCTTCAGTGCAGAACTTGTAGATTTGTGGAGTAATATGGAATATAGTATTGTCTCAGTGGGTAGTGTCACAGCTGTTAAGAAGAGGAAAGGAAGGATATTCTGTAAAGCATTCCAGGTTAACCAGCAGTTGTTCTAATGCAGATTGTTCCATTTGAAACCTTTGTTATGGCATGTTTTTTATGATGAATTTACATAATGGCCTGCATGGCGTGATTGCTACGGTGTTGCTGCGTACAACAGGAAATGTGACGTCATATGCAAGTAATGAAATCTGTTTGAAGGAGTCTTGAGCGACTTTTAAAGACAGTTTACACTTCTATGTGGAATTTGACCCTGTTGTCAAAATATGCAATGTTTGCTTTGGGAGATTTTTATGCAAATGATCGCTAGATGTTTGATTTATGAGATCATAATTATTTGTTAGAATGTCAATATATGATCAGTCTTCCATGGCTATCTATATAAATAAAAATGTAAAAAGTTTGGTCCTAATGGGTTATCTCGAAAACTTCATCACCGATTCTTTTGAAATTTTTCGCAAAACGCTCCATTCGAACACGATCGTGTTTGTAATAGGATATCCTGGAAAGAAACAAATCCTTTAGACCCAAAAACACAACTTACTCATTGATTTGACACGTTTATACATATTGACGTTCACGCAGTTGTCCGCCATTTCGCGCATGCGCTGTCGATAGCGCTGTCGATATAATATGGATTCGACCCACTTCCATTTCAACCGTCCAAAGATTTTAACTGGGTCACCAATCACAAAACTGGGAAAGAGGTCGCAACATTCGCGCGCGCTGTCGACAGCATGTTTATATAGCGCATATATTTAACTGTCGATATATATTAACTGTCGATATATATGGATTCCGCCCATTTTAACTGGGTAACCAATGACAAACCTTTGAAAGATTGCTAGGGGACGGGTTTTAGCTGTCGGGAAGGGAGAGGTGAGGGGGGAAGAGAGCGGGAGGGAGCGGGAGGAAGAAGGAGGGGAGGGAGCGGACAGATGGAGAGAGGGAGGAGATGGATGGAGGAGGGGGAGGGAGGGAGGGGAGGGAGGGATGGGGAGGGGGAGCGATGGGGAGGGAGATGGGAGGGAGGGGGAAAGGGAGGGGAAGGGGGAGCAGGAGGGGAATGGGGAGGGGGAGGGAGGAGGAGGGTATGGGAGGGGAGGGAGAGGGAGGGGAAGGGGAGGGAGGGGAAGGAGGGAGGGGGAAGGAGGGAAAGAAGGGTTAGGGGAAGGGAGGGACGGGAGGGGGAAGGAGAGTGGGAGGGAATGGCGGTAGGGAGGGACAGAGGGAGGGAGCGAGGCAGGGAAGGGAGGTATGGAGGGAGAGTTGCACGGTCTTTTCAGCCACAGCAACGCGTGGCCGGGTACAGCTAGTTATGCATAAAATTGCATATGCCATACTAGCCAAAGATTGTAAATTTGTGGCCATTTCCATCAGAACTTTTTTAGAAACTTGGTGGGTGATAATTTTTGTTTCAAATTTAACAGCTTTCAACTCCATCGTCAAGGTACCAGTCTCGCAATATAGTTGGTGTATTGTATTGTATAAAAACATTTATAAAGCGCCTCTACTAGGGTGAACCGTTCAGAGGTGTGGAGGGCATTGATGACCCACTGTCATAAATTGTGGGACTTTTCTTTATTCTCGATCTGGGAACCTTCTTCTTTGCTTTCTGTTCTCATTCGATAGACGTTTTCTCTTTTCATGCTTTGGCTCATGCTTTCTATAATGCAACGCTGTAGGGCTTTTGCTTCATTCCTTTGTTGCTCTGATCCTTTGTAGATTGTTTGCTGTAGATATTTCCACTCTATATATATTTATGCTCAAAAGTCAGGCAGGAGTGTTGAAGATCACTGTCTTAAAAGACCTGACTGTACATATTTTCCGTGTGAGTTTTACTAGATGAAGCTCCTAATCCTCCACAGTCATTTTTAGGCACTGCATTCTTGTGGTGCATTTTTAGTGGTGGTGTCTTTGGTGAAAGATGACTACGAGCCAGAAGAGGAAGAGGAAAGCTCCATCATCTCCACCGGTCAGAGTCGTTGGAAATCGAGGGAAAGATGATGGCTGCTGCAGCATCTCCTTCCTCAAGAACCTTCTCTACATCTTCAATTTCATCCTCCTGGTTTGTTAATTTCTGCTTTGTTTAAAATTATGAGCGAGAAATACATGTGATATTCAGGCTTAATTGCCAGCTTCAGTTTGACCTTTGGGATGTATGTGTGCGCTTGTGTCAGCCTATAATTAAATTTTATTAAATGGGTCTACAATGTCTGCATATGTATGTATCTGTATGTGTAGGTGTCCATATATCTATGTGTATCTGTATGTGTCTGTATGCATATGTGTATGTGTCTGTATCTGTGTGTGTATCGGTGTCTGTATATGTCTGTAAATAGGCTTGTATATCTCTGTGACATAATCTACAAACTGTATCTGTGTGTGTATCGGTATCTGTATGTGAATAGGCTTGTATATCTCTGTAACATCATTTACAAACTGTGTGTGTGTGTGTATCGATATCTATATTTTTGTCTGTATGTGAATATGCCTGTATATCTCTGTGTGTATCGGTATCTGTATGTGAATAGGCTTGTATATCTCTGTAACATCATTTACAAACTGTATCTGTGTGTGTGGGTGTGTGTATCGATATCTGTATATTTTTGTCTGTATGTGAATATGCCTGTATATCTCTGTGTGCGTCTGTATCTGTTTTTGACTTTATGTGTACCAGTACATGTATGTATCTGTGCCTTTGTATATCTGTAATTCTGTATGTGTCTGTGTCGGCATATAATGCATCTGTTCTGGCTATTTCTGCTGTTAAGAGCTCCACAAATTTAAATTTATATTGTTTTGTATATTTATTTGAAATCTGTGTTGAATCTTGCATGGACCATTGGTGAAGAGTGATGCATAATTGCATATTTTTTAATGTTCTAGTTGATAAAGTGGTCAGGTGACTGTAGAGTACAAGTAATTAAACAGTATATTGCATTGTGATGCATTTTCATTACTTTTCTAGAGTTGAAAATAAGTGACTATTGATCTGGCTGTCCAATTTCTTTGGTTGAGCAAGTTTTGTAGGGTGGCCGTGTGCTGATAATAAATGGTCCGCTGTGTAAACCTGCGTTAAAACCTGCAGAATCATTCAATACCCCCCATAAAGCTTTTGAATAATGCTTTTATTTAATTTTCTCTTGATGTGATCGTAAATTACAGTCCAACCAATTTTAAAGGTGGACATGTTGGATATGCCGGATGATCTAGTATTGGCATGAACTACTTTCATGAATGTATTGCAACCTGGTGGATGCTATAAGTTACTCCTTTGCTAGTCATTTGCTATAGCTTCGTATCAAGTAAGACCGTTAATTCTGTACTGATTCATGTCATCTTGTTGATAACTCCTTTACTATTCACTGAACAGCGTTCAGCATATATGGTATGTTTTCAATTTCTTTTGTCTGTATATTTGGTTGAGAGCCCTTTGTGTTTGACATGAATAAACTTGAAACTAATTTGTATGATGATACATGAGAATACCTAAAGATATCGAAAGGAACGGATATGATGTGTATGCATGTGTTCAACTGCTGAATAGTTTGTAAAAATAATTTGGGTAGAATGACTGACGTACAATGTTAGTTAAGTAGTCTGAGCTGCAGCCTGCTATCCAGGTCAGATGTTTGATGGCTGTCCATTTTTATGACTCTTGATTGATTGATTGCTTGGCATACATTTATTTTAAGATCGTTTTATTACCTTAGGACATCCTGTTAGCAGATGTTTTATCTGGGTTTTCATAAAGATTATAATTAGTGAGAGTAATTTGATGACTTGATAGCGGCATTGACAATGATGTTGGCCATGTTTGCATGGCAGTGTTGTTGTTATTATTACGAGGAGCTTGATGACTTCAGCCATTATTGAAGAGATTACAATAGCAATCCTGATGACCTATTGCGTATCAGCTGAAAAAATCTTTAAAACCCAGATACCAAATTTGTTGAGGATAACATTTTCTATTAAGTATGGGTTGAGGAGTGTGTATTATCTCTGCTTATTTGCGCTTACCCATGTGTCTAAAAGCTTCTATGTTTGCTGATTGACTGTGGAGGCAGTTCTGGCCTGGCTAACCATAACCATAACCATCAATTTTATTGCACCAAGATAACAAAAACATTTTTGCGAAGTATATATACAAAACAGTTGGTTACAATCGGAAACCCAGTCTAAGGGATTAGAAGTCCCACTGGTAGGGCTACCTAAGCACGCTTTCAGATTCAAGAGGGTAGATAGGCAAGTATCAGGTGAGTATTTACAATCTGGAAATACACATGATGCTTATCAAGGTCATCGTTGACTGGACCATTAAGAGCTGTTCTTAGTATAGTGTTTTATTGTTTCTAGTTGTCTGGTCTGGCCATTCTTGGCACTGGAATCTGGACGGTATATGCAAAGTCGTCGTTTGTCAGTCTGCTGACGACGAGCTGTTACCAGGCGACGACATACCTGCTGATTGCGACCGGAGGATTGATTGTCTTCGTCGTCATTGTGCTCGGCTGCTGTGGGGTGTGGAAGGAGAATGTTGCCTGTCTCAATGTGGTAGGTGGTGCACATTCAGCCATCAAGACTACGTTGATGAATTTTCCTAAATATAATATTCGTGTTTATTGTTTAAGTAAGTAAGTAAGTAGTCTTTATTTGCATATGTCAAGCGCACATGCATTACATTGTATTAATAAAACGAATACATATATTTAAAAAAAACTAAGATAGAGAACAGCTCAGTTAAAGTCATGTGTAGCTTAATATAACAGAAAATGCATCTGTTAATAAAACTATTTTTGGACAGATTTGTTTCATTTGTTTATTGACAGCGGTCTCATTGATAAACAGCAGTAAAGTCGAAACATCGAAACATGATGTTATAAATTTCATGGTCTGTTAGGCGGTCACACACTTTACCTCTGCCCTTACAGAGTGTAAGGCTGAGTTGACAATCTGCCTGCAGTGCCTGCCTGTTCTGTGGATTGCAATCCAGATCTCATGCTGTCATGTGGCCATACCAGCGTTACTGATTTCGATTTGGCTGAGTGCCTATCAGTGGGTCAGCTTAGCCTTTTGAACATCTAATTATAAATACTAGTGTAGTCTTTGGGTTGAAGAATGTATGTAAGCTGGGATTCAAATCAGTGAAGCATACAGCTTGCAGGTTTGCTGCTGCTGGCTTACTGTTCGATTGCAGTTGGTTTGCATTTCCATTGCAGTTGCCCTTTATCATATTTTGTTATATTCTATTCGTCCAGGCACTGTTGTTGCCTTAGCTTGTTTACTTGCTCAGAGGGGCTATCATGAAATTTTGAAGCACATTCTTCTATAAGTGTTCTGCTGTGAAAGTGAGTTTTAAGGTGCACTTCTGCTGAAGTGTTTTTCTCTCGCTTCTACTTGTAAAAGTGTCTGAATCTGAATCGTTATATCATCTTGTGCTGTTCACTGTAAAACCTTCAACAGTCTGTAGTTTATTCTGATTAGACTAAAGTTTTCTGGCGGTAAGCAACATTGGATGTGTTTTGACTGAGTTGTGCATACGGTAGACATGAAATTTCTTAATAGCTTTCTCTTCAGATTGGTGTCTACCAGACATGATTTTAAGTGATATAAGCTGGTTTTAAGACGCTGAATGAAAAGAAAAATAACCGGTTAGAACTGATTAGAAGAAAGGAAGCAGACTAGTTTTTGCATAGGCGTCAGATTTAGCTTTTTGGTGATGATGTAATGAGTTCAGAGCTACAATATGCAATTTGATTTCCAGTTATTCTTTGAACTTTGAAAGACATCTGAAAAAGATTTGAATGTAGTTGTACTGGGTCAATTTTAGATCATCTTACGTATGCTGAGGTCGTATTATTATTTAAACTCCGTTGTGGATAAGTTTCTGTCCAATCTACTTAGTGTAGGTCAGACTCTGCCTTGTACATTAGCATTGTTTTCATTCATTCAAGAAATTTTTAGCGCCTCTTGAATTGGATTGCTGAGAAGCGCTCCTGACTCTAGCGTGGCAAAAACGCAGTTAAATTGAGTTGAATAAAAAAACTTCAGTAAGAGCCCCAGGAAAAATATGTGGCTCCTGTGGGAGCCCATTCCAGACCACTGGGCCCACAACGGAAAAAGCTCGATTCTGCATAGTTGCAGTTCATGTGAATGGAATCAAGAGAACCCACCCTTAATGGCACTGATTTTGACTACAGCCTGTTGGCAACTGTTGAATCTGTGACATGTGTATTTTTATGTCGAATGTGCATTTATTTGTAATCATGCATTTAGCGGCGTTTTACAGCCACTCGTCAGTGATTGATTGATATGATGAGCAAATTGGGTTTTTATAGTTCTAAGTTAAGTACTGGACATTAGCTGCTGGCTGGCATCCCTCTCAGTTTTAGGTTGTCATGATCCTGAATCAATTCATCATTTGAATGTCAGTTGGTCATTTCCTCTATTCATATTAGTTTTTTTCTCCTCTTTCCCCACTGTTGACCATGATATTGATTGATAGCTAGCAGAGCTTTTTAACTGCTCTCTTTGATCACTCCAATAAATGAGAAGGTGTTCCTCGCTTTGTGGCTTACCATCAGACACAGATTCCTATAATTATTTCTGCTGTGGCTGAAAGGCTACAATTACCGGTAGTAATAAAGGTGGTTAGTTATTGTGGAGGAGACTTGATTGCAGAAAAAATATAATTATTTTTCATGTATCTTGTACCTGGATGAATAGCAAAAACCTTTGAAATTTCGACCATTCTTACATCAACACGTTTGGTTTTTGACTGTTTCATAAAACGGTTGAAAAACCTTGAGGAAAGGAGATTAATGCTAATTACAGTTGATGTTTTTAATGTTTGTTTATAGTAATCTGTTTTCTGTGTGCCTGCATTGTCAGTTTTTTAAATGTAGCATTATAGACATGCACATGAGGAACTGAGTATTTTAAACCATAGATGTAAAAAACGATGGAAACAGAAAAAAAAAG
Organism: Lumbricus terrestris; assembly: GCA_949752735.1. NCBI lineage: Eukaryota > Metazoa > Annelida > Clitellata > Crassiclitellata > Lumbricidae > Lumbricus > Lumbricus terrestris. The sequence continues at coordinate 33,437,563 of OX457045.1, read as the reverse complement.
GAAAAAACGTTGTTTTATTTAAAAAGATATAAATTGACAAAGAAAAACAACTACGTCTTAAACTGTGTAATTTATTCTTAATGACCAAAAGTCTAATCATTTTTGCAACAGCACTGGACTTTAGTTGGAGAACCAAAAATGAATTGTGATGTTTTGTCACCAATTTTTCTAAGAACGCGTTGTTTACAAGGGTTATCAGCTGTTGTTATGTTGATGACAATGTTAATGCCTTATGATCTGTTGGTGATGACAACGTTAATACTTCTGATCTAGAGGTATGCATGCGACAAACTACTAGTTTGCATTATTTAGTGATTATCTTCTTGCAAAATACATGAATTGCAATACAATATTACATGTTCATCAGTAATCGGTGAGATGTGACGAGATAAGAATATTCTTTAATTGACCAATAATGTTGCTATTCACATGTTGTTGTACCTGTAGACATCATAGTAATTAGCATAGATAATCATCATTCAGTTGATCAAGACAGTTAAATCTCCTAAGGATACACATTAATGGTATATATCATGTTATATTTAAATTATAGTTGTAATGTTAAAAGTTTTCCTCATTATGCCATCTGCCAGCAGGGCGTTTTTTAGTATGCAGTTGTACACAAAATTTACAGTTCTAAATGGTTTTGTGCAGCTGCAGAAGCACTTCTGTGCAGTTAAAACTAGTAAAAAAGGTCATTGTCTGCAATTGGAAATAATTTACTATGTATGATGGGAAATGAAAGAAAGGGTTGTGCAGCTCTAAAAGTTCCTTAACACATTGGCCGCCGACTACGAGTTAACTCGTAGTACAGCCAGTCATTTAACATGGCGTGTAGGCGGTGAATGTGTTAAAAACAGCCCTGTCTGCCTGAGGGATTGTTCGGTGATGGGTCCGTGGGTGCAAGTGGTAGAAGTTGACTTTGACTGGCAGGGTAGCACGTCATGCAGTACTTGACCCCCATCAACCAGAGCAGCATAATCTATTAATCTGGCCAAACAGTTAATGGAACAGATTCCTACTATCAGAAGGTGCCTATATAATTAAGATAAGTTCGCAAAAGTTCTGTGCATACTTTTCACAGCACTTGGTGCTAAATATATCACCCAAAAGATCACATTGAATTCAGACTCGGTTTGGCTTGTAAAAATTTATCAGATATAAAAACTGAGTGATTTCTGTTCGGTTGCAGTTTGCGGCATTCCTGATGCTCGTCTTTCTGTTGGAGGCAGGGACTGGAATCCTGGCCACACTCTACGAAACTGCAGTGAGTCCTAACATCATCTACAAACTGTATCTGTGTGTGTGTATCGATATCGGTATTTGTCTGTATGTGAATATGCCTGTATATCTCTGTGTGCGTCTGTATCTGTTTATGACTTTATGTGCACCAGTATCTGTATGTATCTGTGCCTTTGTATATCTGTTATTCTGTATGTGTCTGTATTTGCATATAAATGCACCTGTTCTGGCTATTTCCGCAAACCCTTGTTAAGAGCCCCACAAATCTAAATTCAATGGTTCAATAATTCAATAGAGTTTAATAGTTTATAGTACCAGTTATTCTTTGTAACTTCTCTTCTCAGTTATCATCGGTTGGCGTTGTATGTTGTACAGTAGAACTATTCACGTTAGATTATGCTTGATATGTGAATCACAGCCTATGGCAGAATTTTGTTATGTGAAGTCTTTAACAGTTTAACGACAAGCTGCATTGGCTTCCCAGGCGCTTTTAGTACACTCTAGTTGTTAAAGGATTAATATTGCTTCCTGAAACTATTAAATTAGCCATTCTTTCCCGATTAACCATTCACATTTTCTAATTATAGGAAGGATTAGCCATTGACCCTTAAATGCTGAAACTAACTTAAGTAACTTAACACTTTTAAAGGTTTAGCTACCAAAGACGATTGACACATTTTGATGCAGAAACCAAGGATAAACCTTCCGGGTCTGTTTGGTTCCTGCAACTGTTTAAATGAGATGTTGAAAATGCTGTTCGTGAATTTCGTTTGAAAGGTTAAAGACGAGATATCTCGGAATCTAAACTACACGATGATGACAGCCTACAAGAAAGATGTGAAGAAGACGCAAGCTATCGACAGCCTTCACCAAACGGTTGGAACAGCCCCTCCCTCTAACGATCTCTTTTTCTTTTGAAGCGGACGTTTTACTGCACACGTGCACTACGTTAAATTATAAACTGGGTGCTGGAAATGTGGTGTATTTTGGTTGCATAGTTGTTCCGAGAGAAAATGTAAAAAAGATGTTTGTGGGATTTATTTCATATGACGTTGTTAAGTTCAGAAATGTTTTAGGAGTTCTATTTGCATTTCTTGAAATGTAAAACATCGGCGGAAATTATTGCATGTATGTTACGGCGCAGTGTGTGTGTTTTGTTCTGTTGTGTAATGATCATGCGCTGATACAACCGAAGAGCATTTGATTTAAAGTTTTAGTTATGTTGTCGCAGTTTGCTTGATGAGGCAATGACCATTGTCAACAGTTATTGCCTTTTATTCCAACTCAAAGTCTCCAGGTTTTTTTTTGTATTAATGGATGATGACGTTGCAAGTTACTGATCTGATGCATCAGTTGTTGTTCTTCCAACATCTTGTTGGGTGAGCTTTTGGTTCCGCAAGCTCACTCTTCTATCAGACAGTGCCGTGCCTTTTCTGTTGTGGGTCCCGCTATCTGGAATGGCTTCCCACTAACCTTGCAACTTATGCCTGGGCTAAATTCGCCTGCATTTTTTAAGTATCTCAAATCCTACTTTTTTAGCTGTTGCTGGGCTGGGAGCGCCTCTGAGCAGGTTTTTTGAAGAGGCGCTATATAAATTCTCGAAATGAATGAATGAATGAATGAATCTTACAGAGATTACCTTGCGCTTTGGGCCCCCTACCTAGCGGGATTTTCCTCACATTGGGGCTGCCCATTTTTTCCATGCACTACCGTTATCAATGACCGGTTTCTCTTATATCGCATTTATTGTTTTCAACTGTTTAAAAATTATCTTGCAAGTGTACGATTATTTGTGTGGAATAAAATTTTAAGAAAATTCTGTTTCTTGCTTTTCAGTTCAAATGCTGTGGAGCCGGATCCTTTGAAGACTGGCCTTACAGTAGCTGGCTGGCCAACAAGTCGAACATTCGCAATGTTGCCCCCGACAGCTGTTGCCTCACCGTGTCAACAGGATGCGCTGCGAGAGCCCACCCGTCAAACATTTACTACATGGTGAGATAACGATGTAGCTTATTCTTCTCTTTCTCATTAATAATTCAATGAAAATTTATACGGCACTGTAGCACGACCATTTACAATGGTGCCTCACATAAAAATAACAGCAGGATAGGCTTTAAATAAAATAAATAAGTCTTCAGTTCTGATTGTGGGCTGTGTGGACTTGTCAAGTGTTCTTCTGCCATTCAGATATCTTGGAATTTGTGTGGAACTGGCAGTGCCATTAATTGTTGAGCTATTAGCATGGTTCAATTATTGTTGTTAGCTCACGTTCTGCTTGTGACCTTGAGCCAGTTGTAACTGAAAATACTGCCTTGGTCTCTGGAAGGTGTCTAAAGTGCCCATAGATTACTTGTTGTAGCTTCGTATTAAGACTATCTGACTGTTGTTGTTAGCTGTTAGTCACTTTTTCATCATCTAGGTTCAGCGATATCAAAATCATTGTAGTTAGGCAATAATCAGACTGAGCAATTCTTCGACGTATCATCAGTTAACTGTGGCATAGAATTTTACCTGTTACCTAAATCTAAGTTTACTGGCCTATTACATCATGATCTAAGTTGTTGTAATGTGTCTTTTTCGCTACTTTTTGGACTGTATAGCTTGCTGTTTAAAATTAAATTCCTTGCCATAAATTTTTATATGAATTATTCAGTTAGGAATCAGAACCACACTTTGGAGATTACAAAGTTGTGTGATGGCAAGATAATTTGCTTGTGATTTGAACAGATGCAGTTGAGTTTGAAATCTCGGCTGTGGATCAGATTTTTGCAGTTAACTGATGCATAGAATTTTACCTGTTACCTAAATCTAAGCTTGCTGGCCTATTACATCATGATCTAAGTTGTTGTAATGTGTCTTTTTCTCTACTTTTTGGACACTTCTTTGACCTTGACCAAGAAAATCAATCACTTCGCTTTGATCGGTCGGAAAATGAATTTTCTGTAAAATTATGAGGATTACTGAATTTTGTTGCTGGCTTACTATGAGTTATATTAAATACCAAATATTGTTTCAAAGCCATATTGTGTAAAATTTGAGTTTCAGGGAAAAAGTTAAACCATGAGTTCACTATGATTTAGATCCATGGGGAGTTGTTGCAATAACATGAAACTATGTTATTAAATGCATTCCATTTAGGTAATAGGTTTTATCTTCACTGCAGGATTCTCTTAAAGTATAATGTTTAGGCTTGAATATATTATGCTGCTGCTGTTTCTGTGTGTTCAGGGCTGCATGGATTCACTGCAGGACTTCCTACGGGAGCATCTCATTATTTTAGGTGCGGTGGGAATCGGCCTTTGCAGCTTGCAGGTAAGTGGAGAGATTAACATTAAATTGTAACTTATTTCACGTTTCTTTCTTTCAGTTGATTGCTCCTAGGTTTTTGTTAAGTTTTTTTAGAGAAGTTCTTTAAACCAACCTCATAGAGCAGTCGAAGATTCGTGTTCAGATTTTCGGGAATCGGGACCAATGGTCGTTTCGTTAATTTGAAGTTCATCCGAGGTGTGCAGTCAACATTAAATTGTAATATTAATATCGAATTATGACCTAGTTAAGGGGTCCATGGAGATCTGATATCTTGGAATATCTTTCATCATCATCCTATGGCAACCGACCTGGATCTTCCTTTTGACTCGACGTAGCGCTCATGAATAAGCTGATGCCCCACTCTTGGCTTTCGAGTGGCACTTTAGAAGTTTGGAGATTACGATTGCGATAGTGGCATAGGGTTGACATAGGGTTACCTCTGGGTTGACTAGACAGGATACTGACCAATTGGACATTTTGACCATCCCACACCTTGCATTCTTGACTAGTTTATTTTCTGGATTGATTTGGTGTTTCTGTTAGAAATGTTTGACTTGCTTGTTTGTCGTACTCTACCATCGTAAACTCTTGTCCTGTTATTTAACTGTTGACATGTTGACGTGTTTTCTTTGCAGATCTTTGGCATCATATTTGCCTGTTGCTTAGTCAAAAAGCTGAAGGAGTGGCACGAGCGTCAGAGGACTTCGTACTGGCGATGAAGAGGGATGCATCTTGGGAGATTTCCTTCTTCATAACCAGTCTGTACCCAACAGAGCGCCTTTGTCTGATTTGGCCCTCCTACCCTCACCCAGGTTCCTTGTAAGGAGACAACAGAATTAGTTAAGAGACTAGAATGGTGTAACGTAGGAAATGGCTCACGTTCAGGATGGTATGCATGCTTAGAAAAATCCTCATGCCAGATTTTAGCACAGCACTTCGAAAGAATACATCTAGTCAAAGTTACTGGAAGGCATTTTTCTTTTGCTTTTGCGCCTATTCATTAAGGAGCAGTATTGAAGCCTTTTATCTCTGAGTTTGAAATGCTTATTTTAATGAAATTTCCAAACAAAATGTAACAATCAATGAAGAACCCCGGTATTAAAGTGTGGATACGTTCTTGTTTACACAGTATTGTACATGTGTACCCATTACTATGAGTAACTGTAGATAGTTGTTTAAGATTTGGCGATACTTTAGTTGGTTTCTAGTTTGCAGCTTTTCACTCTACAGTAGTTCTCTGCTCTCTTTCTCTGTATTTGCTGTACTGATGATTAAAATTTGTTTAGTTTAGCTATATAGTTTATAGTCTCTGCCTTTACTTTACTCATGGGCGGAGAGCTGCAGGGGACGAAAAGGCGGTCGAAGATTTTGGGCGGATGAACGACTGAGTCACCGACGAAAATTTTCCATCTTCTTGCCAGCAAAAATTTCTGACGACCTTTTTTTTAGTCATCATCTCGTCGTTTGTTGTGTTCACTGTGTACATGATGACCTAACACTTACCGATTACAGATTGTTGGGGGGGACAAATGCATGGGCCGTCCCCCTACCACATTTATTGAGGGGACTGTCCCCCTGTTCCCACCTAAGTCTCTGCCCATGAGTTTACTGTACTTCCTTTCTCGCAAAACCCACTCTACCAACGCCAAATAACCAAAATCTGTACGGCTGTAATGATTTTCCGTTTAGACTTCAAATATTTATTCTGCAGAGTGTAAATAATTTTTTGTCTGATGATTTTACTATTGGTGTAGAACAGTGGTTCTCAACCTTTTTTGACTTTAGGGTCACTTTTTCTTAGTTGAAGGACACTAGAGGCCACAAGGCTAAAATTTAATTAACTAAAAGCGTAAAATGTTTTTACAATTGAATCAAAATAGGATGTTTGATGTTATTTATAGACGTCAAAATGAAATAATTTGTAATGGAAAATAATTGTGTTCTATCCTGTCGAAATTGTCAATTTTGTCATATATTTTTGTTAATTCTTTGAGGGTCGAGGGTCTTTTTTAGGCCTGACCGGCCACTTTTGGCCCATGGGCCACGGGTTGAGAACTACTGGTGTAGAATATAATTACGCCTCTGTATTGGTTATTCAATTTGTGTGATGTTTGCCTGTCTGACATTTCTCATTGCTGCATCTTATTCTTGGAGATGTAAAACATACTTGAAGCTATCTATAGACCCGTTAAATGTCGCTTCTAGCTGTAACTGAGTTTCATTCTTCCTCTTGGTGACTCATCTAGTTACCACATCAATGTTTGCCGACTGAGAAAACGATCTGTTGTTAATCGCATTTAGCATCATGACGCTAGCGCAAAGCTTGCATCTGGGCTTTGTAAGGCGGGCATTATCAAACTCTAGTATTGTATCGTATTGTATTCCGGTCGAAAAATGCAAAGTTATCTGCAGCTTAACCCTTTACCGATCGATGGTATAGGATTTCCCATACCATTTACTACACATTGGTCGGTTAAAGGTTAAAGTGAATGAATGATCTGAGGATCTTTCTCAGTGGATCGACTTTCTGGGTTACTGATCTGACTACAGATTGGTTGTCGTACACCATTGGTTCATACGATCTGCATAATTAATTGGACATCATCTTTCTAATAGTTGTCGCCAATCTTTAATTATTTTTGCTTTCTCCATATAGATAATTACAAGGACTCAAGAGTTGCCGATGCACGTGCCTTTCAATGCCTGGTAGAAATTGTACCTCTTTGTGTAGATCTTTTCACAGCAGACAATAGGTTGGGTATGGTAATTTGCAACTCTGGTCTGAGCCTCCTCTGACACGGGGTCACTGTGTCGGAACCCACATCACCAGACGTGTCATTTGAATATGCATGCGTCTGAGGAGTTATGTTTTTACACTATATTATATTTGTGTGTTGTCTTTTATGAACTTTTTGGAGACTAGAATATGTGCCGTCTGCCATATCCAGCATGGTCCGATATGGCTACGAAGGACCAATGCTAGTGACTAATGCTTTCTTATTAGACAATGCAACAACACAAATGTAAAGTAACATGTAAGTCAACATTACATAACTCAAATTGTGTTGTATTTGCAAATAACGTAAGAATTTAGAGAGAGATTGTAAATTTGTTCTTCATTACCATAGTCAATTAGCCATGCATTATTTTCAGTTATAATAAAGATATTTTATGTAACTGATCTTGCTTGTAACATTGCGTATTTGTTAAAGCATGTGAAGGCTAACATGAAATAACATTGCTTATACATGTTGCTAAAGCATGTCAAGGTTACGATGAAATAACGTTGCTTCTTTTGATAAAGCACGTGAAGTTTAACATGAGATAACATTGCTTATATGTTGTTAAAGCATGTGAAAGTTAGCATGAGTTATTGTGCATTGAGTAAAAAGTGACTGATGCAGAGAGACCTGCACAAGATGCTTGCCATCTTTCAGAAATGTTATTGTTCTTTTTGGAAATTCCTCATGAAATGACTGTGCATGGGTGCAAAGAGGCTTGTGTGTTTGAATACGTGTCTACCTTGAATTAGATTATGATGTCATTTCAACTTATTCTTCAGTCAGAGCTGGTGCTGGGTAGTTTACTAGTGTGTTACCATTCTAGATACATCCTTCTACATGGTTCTTCGTAATATGTATGGCAATTCTATACTATACTATTTTTGGATTTATAAAGCGCCTCTCACAGTACAATCTAATCAGAGGCGCTCCCAGTGCGAAGATCCCCTTGTTTAAGATTCTCAATTCTATCCGATATCAAATTCCTTAATGGCATTGTGGGTATGCTGTTGTGGCATGACGAGTGACATTGCTTTTAATTTGTTGACGATTAGAAAGTGGACTCAATTTATGAAACTACTCTGATTTGTTTGATTGACCTTGCAGCATAGTCTTTGAGACATTGGCGTAAGGCTGCAAGCCTTTTTAGGGATGTCATTCTCGTACAATTGTTGTGTTGTCATTTTATGCTTTGCCTTTGATGATGACATTTGATAATACTGAAGACTTGTACAATCGGAGAGTTGACTGAAGGCTGTTCATCTTCCCCCCCCCCTCCACCTGCCCCATCCTCTTGGCCTGTTTGAACTGCTGCATTTTGGGGGGGAGTGAATCCAGTGGACCGGCTGCAAGCAAGTGACTTGCTTGTTCTGAAAAATGGAGTTTGATCCTTTTGTTATATGTGAATATGCACATTATTTTTACAGGAGTTCCACCAACGTGGTTAAAACTACCATCTTGTTTTTCTGGTTAGAAAGGACCTATATACTTGGTGAAACTTTATTGAAAGTTACCAGTTGTTTAAATTCTATTCAAATCTTTACGAGTTCATCCTGTGTGTGTACTGTGTATATGAATTTGTTATTTTGTTGAAAGAGTGTAAGATAAAAAACCTATGTGCATTTCAATGATGTTTAATTTTTGAGTATATCACTGTGGCAGGGAAATTGACCATTTCAGTGATTCTGGTTTTCGCTTCTGCTAAATTATTTTGTTTATTGAACCTTGTGAGCCTTTGTTGCTAGGAGGAATTGAGAATTATGTTTCCAAGACTCACTCAGTCTATTAAAACGATTTTGTGAAAAAAAATTTAAAAAAATTAAACTACCAAGACGTGTATTGAGCAAAAAATCTGCCATTGTTTGATGAATTTGCTTATAATAGTAATGCGATAGATTTTCATTTATAGATTAATGCAATCAGTTGCGTAGGCAAGGGGGGGTTCGGGGGTTAAAACCCCCCATTGGCTCCGGAAAAAGTTTTTTTAAGGTTATTTTTCCATTTAAGTAAGAAAAATAGCAAAAAACGTGGTTTCCGGCCATAAACCCCCCCATCAAAAATTCCTGGCTATGCCACTGAATGCAATGGTGATTAAATGGATTTCATGAGTTTTGGAAATGTGCTTCTCATTTTGGTGTACATTGCTACGATTCCACTGTTTGGCTGCGGTGTCTGATGCTGATGTTTGTTGCTTACCAGCTAGACAGTTGTGTAATTAATTATTCTTGTTCCGTTTTGTCTCGGATGCAGTTTATTCTTAAGCAGTTGTTCGGCTGCAGTTGGTGCTAAACGCGACATTTGGGCGTCGGTCGCTGATGGGCTTTGGCTGTGTTTTGGCGACATGGTACAAGGCACCAGAAACTCCTGTTTGAATAACATTTTGAATGTTGAACAATTCTTTTGCCATCTGCTTACCTCTTCAGTGCACGCACACACATGTTGGTTTAATGTTGGACAAAGGTTGTTTAAGATCGATCCTCTGTGTGGGTGGTGTGTGTATGTGGGTGGTGTGTGTGTGTGTGCGTGTATGTGGGTGGTGTGTGCATGTTTGTGTTTGTGCGTATGTGTTTGCGTATGTGTGTGTGTGGCGGATCTGTTGGACATTGGCCGCTCAACTGGTACTGTTCTGTTCCATGGATTTATTGAGATTTAAGAGCAATACGTTGGCTTTGAAGACTAAAACAGCAAACGATGAATAAACCGAAATTTCGGTCGCGTGAAACGTCGTAAATGTCACCAAAGGTCGGTTGCAAGGTCAGCTATAATAACATTTAATTCTCCCAATAATGTTCACTCAGCTGATGTCTGCTTCATTAATGTCTGTTTCAATAAATGTCTGCTTAACTAGATATGTTACTTATGTCTGCTTTCTTTACTCTTGTTTTTCCCATTTATTTTGAATGTGACCCTCTAACTGCTCCTCTGAGACAAAAATGTTTTGTGGACAACCGTTTATACAAGAAGGTTGTGTGAAAATTAGACGAAAAAGGATGCGCCCGAGTTTCCTAAACTACCAATGAGTGACTGGATGAATACATTTTGTGTTCTGTCACCAGTGTCCGATGTGATCATGGGCATGGCTACCCATGATGTACACTGTTTTACCCAATACGTATTATATTGTCCACATTTACAATGTCCAGTTAGCTTCTGTATTTTGATGACTGTTTTAAACTTTTCACTCTTACGCCACAAAGCTCACAGAAATCTACATCTCTCTCTCTTCTTAAGACTTATTTTTTTCTCTAGGGGTTATCGCACTGGGAGCGCTACTGAATGGCCTTGGTTGTGAACGGCACTATAGAAATTACTAATTACATTACATTACATTAAATACCAGATGTCCATGGTCGCCTTTGGGATCAGTTACTCTTACACAGAGCATTTGTCAGATAGATCTACTCAAAGGCAACGAATTTAAGGTCTAGAAACATACAATGTAATGCTTCTCAAAATTTATATACTATGGTCCCAGGTTTTCAAGCAACCTCTCCTCCCTCTTTTTCTCTTTGCCAACATCGTGGGGCACGGTGGTGTAGTGGGTATGTTCGTCGCCTTGCAGCTGAAGGGTTGCAGATTCGAATCCATCTCAGGTCGCTGCGTAGGGACCCTGGGCAAGTCCTTCACTCGCAATTGCTCAGTGCTTCGGCGTGAAACTCCGATGCAGCAGTGTCCGCTCTGTAGTCGGCAGCGCCTCTGAGTAGTGAGTTTGAAGGGGCGCTATAACAAGTGCACATGCAAATAAACAAACATCGTACCAATTACCATATTGCAACTGTGTGGGCGATATTAGGTGACGTAGGTGGACCATAATGATCGCTGACGTGTTGGGGATTTGAATGACAACGTGCTAAAATTAGGTGGAATAGGATCCTTCCATTTCTGTGATGGAGCTGGACCTATTTCCGGCTCAGTTTCGTGTTCGCTTCCGGTCGCGTAGTTGACCTATCTCTCCAGTGCCAACTGCTCCGGTTTGATGGGCGCACAGCGTTTGGATCATGAGGCGAGGGGTGAATTTCGTCATGCATCGCTGATGCCAGAGTGCTCTCTGACGTCACTAGTTGATCGTTGTACAGTTGTAGGTTGGTCTGTGTTGGCGGTGATTTTGTAGTGATGGGTCATTTGGTGGGGGAGGAGTTAATTTTGCGAATAAGGGCTAATGCAATAGAAACAGGGATGCCACTCTGAATTTTAAATAAAGGGCACTGCTATTTAATTGTTTCACAGTTTGGTTTCAGTCACTGAAGTTATAGGGTACTGTCCGTATTGCTATTCACAGTAGGCCTATAGAATTAAGTAAAAGATCAGGATTAGTAGGCCTAATAGTAGTAGAGATTCAGTAAACTTTATCAGAACTTCGGTTCCTTCTAACTTGATCACCTACTTGAAGGCTACTTCGACATATAGGCCTACGATGGCAGGGCGACAAAATCGCCGACAATCATTGCCAATCAAAGTTGAGAAGTCAGAAAGACACGACACAGAAAATACAAATAACTTGTTTTATTACGAGGTCCACACTGTTAATCGATTGTGTTAGCAAAAACTGTTTCAATTTCGAATCTACAGAAAAGTTTTTGTGCCAGGTCGAATCAGCGTCAGCCTCGTTGTCGATTGAACTGAGTTTGTCCTTCTCTTGAGGCTGAGTCCATCGATGTTCCACTGCGATCTGGCTCCACGTCACTTGCAAGTCTCCACATCCACCATAGCCTATATCCCTCTAATCATTTCGCCCATTCATCCCCCTTCTCATCCCTCGGCTCAACAACGCACAACACATAAATAAATATAAATTCAAAATTAATAACAGTGGGCTTGCGGGATATTAGCCTAATCCGCGTCAGGGGGCCCTCCTGCCTTTGCGAGGAGCTTACGGGGTTTTAAGCCACGCCAGAGGCCCAGCAGGTACTAATACAAATAAACTACAAAAACACTACAACAAAAACAACAACAACAACAAAAACACAGAACCACACAACCGTCACTCTTCACAATTCCCCTCAGGCCAATCCTCCCAGGTCAATCCTTTCATACAGTCATGTAGCTGTTCCTAAAGCAAGACAGAAAATCCACGAAGATAATAATACATGTTATTTAAGACAGGTATAATTTATGTGGTAGCCTATCAGTGTAGGAAGAAATAAAGTAGGCCTACGTACAACACTATATGTATCCTGCAGATTCCTGCTTCGTCCAGCTTGGTATGTGTGCCTCGTTTGTTGGCTAATTGATCGAGTCGATAGCTGGATGAATAGATGGATGGATGGATAGATGAATGGATGGATCTATGAATAGATGAATAGATGAATGTATGGATAGATGAATGGATGGATGGATAGATGAATAGATGTATGGATGGATAGATGAATTGATGAATGGATGGGTGGATGGATAGATGGATGAATGGATGGATGGATGGATGGATGGATGGATGGATAGATGAATGAATGAATGAATGGATGGATAGATGAATGGATGGATGGATGTATGGATGTATGGATGGATGGATGGATGGATGAATGAATGAATGAATGAATGAATGAATGAATGAATGAATGAATGAATGAATGAACAAGAAGATGAATTAATAGATCAATAGACGTAATATTAAAAATTCTTTATTGAACAATCGGATTGACAGACTGCAAACGGTTACAGTGTACAGTTATGCAATTGAAACAATTCACAAGAACGCAAATTACAGAAGACATAAATCTTAACTACCAACAGAACAGACAGTCTACAATACACATACGACGCTATAATAGCAGCCTACAAAGCACGTCCACCCTACGGGGCTCGAACTCAGTCCACTGATCTCCATATCAGTGTGTTATCTAATGCGCTATCGCCTCCCCATGTATAAACATATAGGCCTGTAAACGGACAAACGAATGAACAAATCGATTCTTGCCTTCATGAGTAGGCTAATCGCGGCTTCGTTCGTTTGACGCTCGCCTTTCTTTCGACTCCGAATTTCCATCAGGTGATTTGATTCAGGTCATTCAGGTCCAGCCCAACGTCTAGACCATGGTTGCGCCCTGTCTTCAAGTTCAGGTAATTTTCATCTTGCTTCCGAATGATTTCCTATGTCTAAACGAAATAAGACAGAGCAACGCCCATGTAGGCCTACATGCAACTTATGCAAGGTCACAATTAACGTGACTCTCCAATCTGCGGAATCAACAGTCATTTTTGTGACAAGGAATAATAAATGAACGTCATGTATATATTTAGTATTCTTAGATATTTAGTATTTGGCCGCACACGTAATGATGTCTATGGTCCCAAAATGTAAATGACGTCAGGTTAGACTTCTTTGGGGAAAGTCTACATTACGTCATAATGTGTTTCATCCGTCAATCACTTCGAATATTAAGCGAAACTTTTATTAGGAAGCAAATCTGACACTTTTGGTCATTCTTAGCTTTTAATGTAGACTAGAGTGGTCTTAATGCCGCTAGATGAATATTTATGAAACCAAATTCGTGAAAAGTTGATGCGGTAAAAAACGAAAACGCCCACCGTGAAATAAAATTTTCTAATCGTTCACCTAGGAGGCCTAGCCTACTAAACCTAGGTCTACTTATTTTTCTTCTTTAATTACTTTTATATTCACTTCTTAGAAATTACGTCAAGTCAATTTTTCACTCATAATAATATCTCATGTTTAACCAAACTTCTTTAGTTAAAGGTCAATTATTTTCGATCCTTGAAATATGACGACGAAAAATCTCTCACCTACATTACGAATAATTTTCTTTTTCACTTCAATGATGATCTGCCGCTCAGTTGGGGAACAATGTTGGTCTTCGTGTTTGATTTTTCCACCATCTTTGTCGCATTTTGTTGTCGTTTTAATCGTTTTTGTCGTCGTCTACTTCGACGTCTTCACCGTCTTCGACAGAAATGAACAACTATCACGAAACTGACGAGAAACAGAGGCATCTACGTCATTTTGTGATGACGTCATATTTGAGAATTGTGACGTCAGTTCAGCTTTATATGAAAAGGAAATCGCAACGGGTGTAGTAAGTAATTCTTTGTGACAACTTCAATGCCACGTTTCTATATTTGATGTATTGTATAGGCCTATAGGCCTATAGGCCTAGGGGCGGTGCGGTGGCTGATTGGTAACACGCTGGCACGAAGATCAGAAGGAACCGGGATCTAATCCCGGTGGCCCTTAAGGTTGACTCAGCCGCCACTCGCCAGATGGGAGTGTGAAAATGAGTAGCAGTGTCACTGCGCAGGTAACCTTGGGTTCGGCGGAAAGACCTGGCCACCTACCGCCGATGTATGGCAATTGCCACCTAAGGGCTGATGGCTTAACACCGGGGATCAGCACCGGGCCCAACGCTCGCAAGCGAGTATGGGCAAAACCTTTACCTACCTCTATAGGCCTATTAGGCCTACTTACAATATAAGCTGAGTTACTGTGTCAGGCCACACTGTAGGTCTCACGTCAAATTTAATTATAATATAAACTACGTACAATTTAAATAATAATTATAAACACAATTAATAGTTATTATAGCCTATAGCACTGTAAAACACGACATAGGTCCAAACTTTGGTTCAATCACTGTTTATATTTTTTATGCCGATTTTTTACAGTTTGCATGCATTTAGACACGGTGCAATTTAGCCGAATGGGTCGAGGGCGCTGCAGGCTGATTTTCTTATATCGTTAGATGACATATCAACAGGGGCGGATACAGAGATTTCAAAGGAGGGCAAAATTTTGGCTCTTTTTGGTTCGAATATGATTTCGTTGGTCTTTGGCCGAAAAGTACATAAAGATTTCATTATGATGTTTGTTTGTTTGTTTGTATGTGCACTTGTTATAGCGCCCCTTCAAGCTCTCTCTACTCAGAGGCGCTCCCGAATGCAGAGCGGACACTGCATCGGAGTTTCACGCCGAAGCGCTGAGCAATTGTGAGTGAAGGACTTGCCCAAGGTCCTTACGCGGCGAGGTGGATTCGAACCCCAAACCTTCGGGCTTCAAGGCAACGACGCCACCACTACACCACTGCGCCCCAGCTTAAATGCATCATTACAAATCTCTACAGTGCTATCCACAGTTTATCTATGATGACTGATAAGCATTGTTTTTAAGATGGCAGCTTAAAATGCAGGCTGATTTTCTTAGATAACATTGACTCAATTTTGTTAGCTTAAACCTACTAGGCTACAGATCAGGGCTTTTAAAAAGAGATTTTTATAGCTGCACAACCAGTAATTTTAATCTAGTGTGGGTTTTTTGTGAAAATTTCTGACGACATGGTGAAAATTTTTCCCCAAAAATGTCGCAAGTCGAAAAACCTGATGACTTTTATTTTTAGTCGTTTGTCCCCAGAAATCTCCCAAGTTTTCCCAGATACGTTTCAAGTCGCCGCGTTTTTTTAGTCATCCACTTCAAATTGGCCTTACAGCATATTTTTCACTGAACATGCCTTTCAATCCATTTCGCTCTCCCGTGGTAGACCAACTCCAGTCACCTTTTTCTTAATGATTATCACTGACACTGCACCAGATTGCTTTTAAAACATTTACAACATTTGCAACTGCACATTTTGTGTAGAACAGGGTAGACCTATACGTTAAAAAGCCCGCTACAGATGCTTCCGAATTAGGCCCTATTACAATTATCTCAGAGTCGCTGTAATTTATTACGGGCTCTTTTCTTTTGACCATCCAATAGTTGCGACATCCGTCTGTAATCCTTGATCACCGGCGTCTGAAACTGTGGACTGCATGGATGGTTGCGAACCATTTTGGCCGAACAGTTGAGTGCTGCATTCTTCCTAACTGATGCTTCTGGCATCGTCTTGAAGATGCTGCTGCTGCACATGTATACAGCAGATGATATGTCTGCTGCTGCTGATGCTCCTGTTGCAGCAGCAGCAGCCGAAGCATCTTCACCTGGGTCGACTCTTTCATTCTCATCTTCTCATCTCCGACTCTTTACCTGTGGATTCCACGCATCTTCAGCAGCGAATGAATATGTCTGCGATGGCGGCGTACGGTGGATTCCATGCATACATGATGCCACTGCTGCTGTTGCTGCTGCTGCTGCTACTGATGATGTTGATGATGATGATGATGTTGAGGAGGAGGAGGAGGACGACGACGACTGTGATGATGATAAATTAAATAACATTTCAAATTTCAGTAGCCGCTCATTGACAGGTCATCGATCAAATACAAAATAACAGCAATCAGTACAAACTCAATGACATTCGAGTGATTGGTGCATCATAAGTCAAAGGATCAATCCAAAAAGGTCGTATGACCCCGCTGAGGCTGGATTGACCTTCCTTTCTCAATAACATTTGGCTGTTGTAAAACAGTGCAAAG